>JXWZ01004318.1:0-10840 GCA_000956215.1 Anopheles farauti No. 4
GGGTGTCCCACACCCCGTTCCTCGAACTCAAAAATGCGACTAGATTTTAAGGCCCCGGGAGCGTGCCATGATAGGAGAACGTTTACCATCGTGCGCTGCTGCGTACAGCGAAAAAGCGATTCTTTTGCATCCTTTTACTCGTTCCGATTGAATAGAATCTGTTCTTACCGTCGACTACCATCACCACCAGCGACTCTTCCGATGGAAGCGTCAGGATTCTGTTCCCCGCTTCCACCAACGACGACGCTTGCCCATACCGAACGGGATGTTTTGTGCCATATTGCGGCAACAACAGCTTTCGAGAGTCGATTTTCTTTTATGAAATGTGAGCTCGAACTTCTCCAGCGCCGGAGCCGGTACTTGGTGCCGACGGCGTGATTGGCACCAGGGCAAAGCGAAACGAAAAATGTAAGCGAGCAAACTAACACGAAAATGATAGTCATCATCGTGAGTTTTAGTGCCATCTCTCACTTCGTTATTGGAGCCGAATGGTAGTGATGCTGCTGCTGCCGTCGGGTTCCACAGAAAACCACAGAAAACTAACCACAGTGTAAAGTTCCGATTTCGGAGTGCGGCGTTCGCTTCGGGGTTGGGAAAGTTTTATCTAGGGAACGCATTTTCCCCTCGCCCACGGGGGAAGATTCCGGAGAAGAAAACGAGCGGGAGGGGAGGAAGCATGCCGTTCCGAAAATAGTTCTCGGTTCTCCAGGCAGCCGTATGTCAATGGGAAGCTCGTCACGCTTGCTTCTTGAGCCGTGCTGTTCGCACCATTTGAATGTTCTTGCGTTCCGGACGAAGCTTCAGAGAGAACGCCACATACCACCATTCAAAGTTCTAGCCGTTCGCAACATGCAACGGAACCCGTTGTGATCGACAGTTTTCCCCCTTCAATCTCATCATTTTCACTGCTCGTTGGTTTCGATTAAAGCAGGAAAAGCTAAGGAGTTCAGCTCACCAGCTCCCAGCAGTAAGTGATTGTAAAACTAGCATCATGGGCAGCTGCAGCTCGGGGGAAAAAGGCTACAATTTCACACGATAAAACCAGTGATGTGGATGATCCAACGATCCCAGCGATGGGACGTTACGCATGCAACACTTCGACGATGGACATGCTCCAACATTGCTCTTCCACAGGATGACCAAATCCACGTTTGGGCGTTTAAAACATAAAATCAAAGATTAATAAAATCAATTCAATGCACACGCGCAAAAACGCCCACCAATCACGGAACACGAGACGTGTTTGGCCACGTACGGTCGTTGCCGTTGGGTGCCTGAGAGCACGGACCAAAGTTCATAGCCATCCAAAGTGTATCCAAAGTCCTCCCACCCCCCCACCCCGCCAGGAAACGGTAGAGAAATCATTGAGTGAAGTTAAAATGCAATCAGGAAGAGTGTTATTGTTTGAGCAACACTGCCCGTCTAGATTATCGCCCCATCGCCCGACGGTGGCACTTTCACGTTCGAGCGGTATCCTTCCTTCGACCGGATGTAGCAAAGCAGATAAAGGAAGGCATTTCCAGTTCCAACTACTTCCACGGCCGAGCCGAGGCAGACGGTAGGGAAATTGTGCTGCTAAAACGGAACTGATTTTCTGACGATGCGCACGAACTGTTGCCTCACTATCGGAGCACGTCTCTCGATAAACAGATTTACACAGACGACCGTGGGGAGAGCCTGGTTGGAGTTGAAGTTTCTGCTCGTTCTGCTACGGTTGAAAATCACATCGTCCAGGAAGCGTAGCGCTGAAGTGCATCGTTCACGGGAGACAGAAACATCACTGCGCCTGTGACGAAAAACGACCCGGAGAAGCATCCTTCAATTTGATTGAAATAAGATTACCAACATTTGATGCCCGGGCGGTGTATGTTCGAGAGGTTTGTAAGTATTTCTATTTTTTTTTCCTCCCAGAGACGCAGTGTTCTGGAACGGTACGAAATACGCACTGACGGGTTGAAAGTGTACAAGCTGCAAGTTTCAAGCATCATCACATCAAACAACAAACACATCTGCCAGACAGACAGCATAAATCCCCGTCTGCCTGTCTGTCTGTTTCTCCTGTAGAAGTCTCTCTGTTCTGATGGAAAAAGCGATATTTTGTTCACCAAATGCATCGCTATTGACGATCGTCCCCCGATCGGTGCACTGGGAAGAGAACCCGAGTGTGGCAACGAGTTTGCTTATGCTTGCAAAAATTAAAACAAACAGCACCGCCATCCAGCCGAGCTCGTTTAGTGGATACAACGACTCAAGCGCATAATGCAAACGAACGCACGTACCTTCACCAATCATTTAAAATCCACTTGAAAAAAGTTGTCACCGACCCGGCAACGGCAAGTCTTCACCTACACGGTAAGCCCACCCGGCAGACGACAGTCAAACAGAGAAAACGGGTTGTAATACACACGCACAAACCACGAAAAACAAACTCCGAAGGATCCTGTTCTCGACTGTCCCGGCGAAAGCGTGAGCGAAATTTTAAGCATAAACCATCACCGAAAATGCCGCCGAAGAATGCTCCACTCCCTCCTGCGATGGTTGCGCTGTTGGTTAATGCGGGGTGATGAGCCACCAAGCGAAGGCATCCAAAGTGGTTAGCCAGTAGTTTACGTCGTCCGCAGGCGAAGACGAAAAACGCCGAAAGAATAACTTCATAAATATATTAAACTTTGTCGTTCGTGTCTCGCGCGGCGCGCTGGTGACCCGACCATGCCACAGTTAAATAAAAACAAAACAAAGCCACGGGTAACAACCGAACCTACGGACGCGTGACAAACCAGAAACAGCAACTTTTGAGCCTGACAAGAGACGCAAGACACATGACACGAGCGTGCTTCCACATGGCGTATTCTTCGTTGTCGTCTCATCGTTGTCGGTTTTGGTAGTGAGATGCTGGCGGCCACGATAATCTTGCAACACAGCGTAAAAATATGAACCCTGACAGACAGTATATAGCAGGCTTTCATACGACGAAAATCCCTCCGCGTGCAAAAAACTAACTCGGTGCGATTGGGATACCGAACAGTGACGACGATTTCGCGAACACAATGCTACTTCGAGGAGCAAATAAACTCCTGGCAATCTGAAGTTAATGCATCAGTTTGGAAACACGATTATGGTTGATTACCACAGTAACATTCTGAAATATTGTCAAAAAAATAAAACCAGAATATATAATGAGTAAATCCTGAACAACCATGAAACTTCGCACATTTTGATAGTTTTGATTTATGAAATGAATAAAAAAGAACATTCACTGAAAGTTTTCAATCCCCAATAAATAAAGTTTCAACCGTACCGAACCGTAACATATTTTACTCCAAATTCGGTCTAAGTCTGATCGGTTAAATACACATTATTTTCCGATAAAAATAAATTCACAACGGAATAGCAGTATCAAAACGCTGCTTTCGCTACGTCGTGACGGTGTCGGCCACAGAACATCCTCCCCAAACTACCATCGGAACGTTATTTAATCTTTTAATACCACCCAAACCACTGCGAAACGATAATGTTGGTTCGATGTCGCTGCAGCGCGCGCGGTTGAACCGAGCGCTTAAATCCACCAACATCGGTTGGCAGCTTGGTCGGAAAACTACACCAAACCGGCACCAAAAACTGAGCGTCGTCCTGAAACTTTCGCACCAGCGAAAAAACAAGAACCATGGGCCAATCCCCGTGTGTTTATTTTTCATCCGATTTTTCGCAGCAAAACTGGTATTCCATTTTAATGTGCATTTAATTCGATAGGATTGTCAAACGTTACCGGTGACGCGCGTTGTAACGATCGCATCTCGTGTGGTTGGGAGTTTGTCGTCCGCGCGGTGAGGACGACCACCATCGTCGTCATATCGTTCCGCTGTGTGGATGTGTTTCTGTCGTTTGCGGTTTATCCGATGGCGACAAAAGCTTTACCATCCATTTAAAACAGGGGAATATCTCTCGGGAGCCACCCCACAGCAAAGGACCTCGCTTACGTGCATTTAAACGAGCGGCATAATCCTTCCGATGTGCTCTTTTCCCATTTTACCTCCTTATCAGGGTACGCTCGCCTTGCAAATGGGCGTTCTTTAACCTTCCTTCGTTTTCATTGGATTCTACATCTTTTTCCACTCCGAGCGAAACAGAAGAAGAAGGAGATAAAAATGTAGCGAAAAAATGTAGGATCCTCCCTCACCCAACCCAAGCGGGGGTACAAATTGCAAGTAAAAACGGTTTGTACCGAATGATGGAGACGCCCGGTGATTCACAGTTGATGAATTCAAATGACACTGTTTAAGCCGCGAAGAGCGGACAAATGCGCACCAAGACCAAACTATTGACGGGCGTGAGCGGGTAAGATGCAAGCGGCGTAATCTACCATCTACACCATAGAGCCCTGCGCTTTCACTCTCCCACGAGCACCGCATGATTGCACGAACGATGAGGTGACGATTGAATAATATTTAAATCAAAATGCAAATGCGACACACGCCATAGCAACCGCCGCGCCCGCAGATTACGAACAGAAGCGACCGTGGTTCCAAGAGCAATGTCGAGCAATGTGCATGACCCGTGATGACGAACGACGTGGATGAAACTGATGCACCCAGGAAGGAAGGTAGTACAGAGCGAATAATAAAATAAACGCTGCCACCACTGATGCTGCAAGTGCATTCACTTTCTCTCGCCATGCTTGGCTAGGCGACACGGAGAGGACAATCTTGTGCATATAATTGAATAGAGAAAAATTTCACTACTCTAACCTAATCATCAATTATGACGCGGAGTTCATTGGTGCGCCACACAAAGGACGATGCCCCCACCAAGATAAAAGGATAAAATTGAATTAAGCCACCAACGTCACACCTTACTCCTTCACGCGAGGCTGACTGGTGCGCTTTCGTCAATATTGACTCAGTCAGCAAACATGGGATTGTTCGAATAGATTTAAGGAAGAATGTCGTCCTTCTATTGTCTTTCCTCAGAAACCGCAGCATCGGCTTCGTAGCAAGCACTCAAGCAGAAACGAAACCCTCACGAGAAGAAAGCCGACGGAAGCCGTTACCGATTAAAAGTAAACACACTTGAGAGCCTCCTGCCGCAGTGGTAGCGTTTAATTATTTTCCCGCAGTCTTCCCTTTCGACAATCGCCCGTCGCTTATTTCACTATCAATCTGTACCGGCGTCGTCCACCACCCTAAAGAATTGATTTTACCAGCCCGGGAGTGGCGCCGGACAGTGCGCGGCCGGTCGATAAATGGTGTCGATAATTTATTGCAAACGACCAATCGCCCGCGATCGAAGACAATATATCACTTTTCCCTTTTCCTGAGCGTGAAGTGGGTATTGTGTGTCCTCCCCGGTGTCTTGGTAGACGCACGTACGTAAGGCAGCTTTCGACAGTAAATTAAATCACGACTTGCCATCATCGTCTTCATCTGCAACCGTGCGTGTATCGGGGTTCACTTTTCCCCTCGTCGAATTCGACTCGACCGGACATCTTCACCGGAGAGGCAAAGGCGGGGAAGAAAGCGACCGAAAGAAGACTACCTTTGCTCATTGAAACAAATTGTGTACATCACCCACGACCGAGGAGATGAGTTGATTTCGGGGCGTATTATCTTTATTACTTTCTCTCACCCATCACCCACCAGCCAAGAGGACGGTATCGGCTTCGGTAAACACAGCCACACCTGCCGCTGTGTGCTCGCTTCCAGTGGCTTGGGTAAACAGGCAGCCCACCGAAAACCACAACCACTGGTTGTATGCTGATCCGTAGCCGGGGCCACTCCACTACGTTAAGAGCACGTCTTTCTGCCACCGTCAACTCCCGGGAGGAGCGCAAAATCAACAATCTAAATCCCACACACACACAACCAATACCAGGCGCGACCGATCAGGGAGAGATGGAAAATTTCATCCACGTCGCATTCCAATCGAATACGTGGCCATCCAATCCACACTCATCCGTCCACCCGCTGGATGATCTTGCTTCTCCAGCGAAGGAAAGACGAATTGAATGAAAAAATAAAATAAAATGCAAATACGCGTCGCCACAGGACAATGTTCTTATTAGCATGATTATTTCAGCCAGCCTCGTTTCGGCGTTCAATCGGCGGGGCGAGGGAAAGCATGCGCGGTTTGCGGCGACGAAAAGGTGAGTAGATTATTCAAGTGCAATCGAACGTGCACTGATAACGAGAGAATGATGCTAGGCGAAAAACGGTAGTGTTTGATTAGCATGCTGATGAGCGAATGGTGTTATTGCAATTGGCATGCTTCAGTGCTCTTGCTGGAGGGATTTTGAATTTCTGTACAAGGGTATTTTTGGAAAATAAAGTTATGTTTAAATTAAACGCATTATATGAAACTAATCGCATAGTAAAACATCGATCGCATTGTTTTCTGGTAGTAAATTTGCAAGTCATGGTGCAGAAACGGTACAAATTAACCACCACCAACGGTGCATGGAATTACAACTTTCGCCACCTAACACTTTTCAATGTATTCATGATCTGCCGAAAATCAAAACGAGCCCATAAGATACATCAAAACCGAGCCCAAAAAACCAGCCGTTACGCTACGTGGCGGGCTGCTCTGGCAGCAGAATGCAAAGCATCCCCATCATCACATGGGGCTGGAGCTTTCCGATATACGGTGTCGAAAATCTTGCTGAAATATTCATAACACACCTTCCCGCTGCCTTTGAGACCGATGTTTCGAGGGCCAAGCGAACGAGACAAAAAAGAAAAACCAGAAAACCGAATTGGTTTAGTGACTCCATACCATCAACATCGCCAAAAAAAAAAACAAAAACCCCGCGTACAAACATACGACGCACGAAACACGACACCGGGCGAACACCAAAAGCTACCTCGAAAGAACGAGTTTTCCATCCTTTTGGGCGCCCGTTTGTTCGCAGCAAACGCGACCACGACCCGGGCAGGAACAAATTTATTTTATTTGCGTACGGTGCTCAATAACTCAAAAACCAAAAACACGAAAAAAAGCCGCACACGATAGCGATTCAACACAACGGTCAATCTGTTTCGGGCGTGTGTATCATAAAAGCGTGTGGTTCATTTTTATTTTTTGCCATTCAACGACTGTTTGGAAAGCTGCACTCTGGTCGATTGTCGCGATTGTAGCGCTTCCCGCAGCCCGCCAGGTATCATAAAGCGAATCCCCTTTCCACACGCTTGAAAGAGAAGCTCTTGTAGATTTTTGGTGCAATCATTTGCACTTCATTGAAATTCGCGACGCAGACATCAATCGTTCGGCGTGACTCTGCCGTCGCGCGCGGAATGCAACGTGACAGTTGTAAAGTTTTACAGCACGCCATCGCGGCGCGTGTATTATCTTTTTTTAGTGGTTGTCTGGTTTGGATAATGCTTTGGTAAAGGTTAAATGTTATTTTGAGGCATTTTTAAAAATAGAAAATACATAATTCGCAAAATGAATACGTTAGATAAATGCATTCAATTTATCATAGTACATTTTTGGTCAAAGCGTCCCAATATTTAAATTTGAATACATTAATAAATTAGTATTCTTTTTCCGTGTATGTATAAGCGGAACGAGCAGGTCTACCGTCACACTGAAGAGTAACACAATTAATAATACAAGCATCGTAGAGGTATACGTCTCGGTCGAGGATAGTACTGTGTGCTAATTAAATTTGATTTTCCACTAACGAGTTCCGCCACAGCGCAGCCTTCATTAGCGAGCTGAACGGGGAGGTGATAACGCTGGATTGCATACCTATCAGGGGCTGATAGCACCGGATTTATCGAGCTAACGCTGCACGTTTCACTCTGCATGAAATGTGCAAAATGCAGCCGGCGAACCAAGCGTTTATCACCCTAGAGACGCTGCTCTAACGCGCACCCGGCTTCGCATTTCGAGTCGTACACATTCTGCTTTAAGAAGATTAAATTTATCTATGCATTAGACATCTCTCGCTGGTAGTGCACGCGGCGCTCATTGCACTCTTGAACCTCTCACTGGAGGAAAAAAAGCAGAAGCGGATGTTAAAGAAACGCGGAAAGAGCGCGGATTCCACTTTATGTCTTACAGTATTTCGACGTTTATGAGCGGCTGTCATGCCATTCCGTGCCATGCTGCTTGCTCGCTGGGTGTCACACAGGCCACCAACCTCCCTCTCAGCTAAAACTTCTCAACACCACGCCAACCCCGAAGGACGGAGGATGAATTGTTGGCTGACGTTATTAAAATGTGATAACAAACTACTTTTACCCTCGATGCGACACTCCATATCCGGTTTGAATGTTTTAACCATCGTTTGCTGTTGCTGCTCCTTTGTCCCGGTGTCATGGCAGGCAAAATATGATCCACCCGTGCGCTCGTCCTCCTTTTCACGACACGGTGTTTCCACACCGTCGGAGCTCCACAAACATACATACACCAGCACTGCGTTTAAGGTGACTGAGTGGTGTTGCGCGTCCCGGGAGCAAATATCTCACCCCCACCGTAACGCCGTCCACCCCACGGCTGTGTTGTTTTCGTGTGGTGAAGCACACTCGAGAAGTTAGCATCCTTTTGGGAGTGTTTTACCGCTTCACTTTCCACAGTTCATTTTCATTATCGCAGAGCAGACTGAGGGTTCTCTCGGGCGCTGCGCGACCCTGCCCTACACTTCAACTCGCAAACGTTGCCGTACGGGAAAAACGGGTCGTCACCGTCCTCGTGCAAGCATTTTTTTAATGGCACATATGCAACAAAACAAAAAAATGTGCTCTCAGTTGATAACTAAAGAATTCTAAACAAAACAAAAAAACTCAGAATGCACTTCCCATTGAGAGGGAAGCAGTAAAAAAAGAGACCACCCCAAACAAGTCGAAACCTCGCGGACTTCGTTCCACGACGACCGCAAAAAAAGCTCACAGGACATACGCACACGGCACAGAAAGGCGGAAGGCAAAGTGATGTGGTATTATTTATGAGTCTTTCCGCCGACCCACGGCCGGGGTTAGAAGGAAAAAGGGTTCCCGGTCGCCCGAAGGCTGCCGGCGGCGGCAAAAAGTTGGTCGTCTTACTGTGCTACTTGTGCGGTCCGCCGCCTGCGTGGGGTCGAAGGCTAATGGCACTTTTAGGATACATGCGGCGGGATAGCTGAACATTCCAAACACCGCACACACGTTTCCGTCATCCATTCTAAATACCATGTCGTCCCGCAACCAAACACCTTCCACCGCCAGTGCGCCTTCAGTCAACGCACTTTAAGCTGTGTAGCATAAAGGAAACCTTCCTGTGCCTCAATTGGATCGGCGGAGGAGAGTGTGCTTATGAAATTTGAGTGGAATGCAAAACTTCATCTCTATTCGACCGCAGGGCAGCAGCACAACAGAAACGGATGGATTAGAAAGCAGCCCGTCGACACGGAACAGTGAGAACTCGCCACATACTAACCTGCACCCTCTAATACCATGTTGACAGTTCCCAAAGCCGGGGAAGTTTGGAGAGTTATGGTTTGAATTTACTGCAGCATCATGCACAGCAGAAGCCACTGCTTTGTTTTATTCGGTGTAATTAAAGTATATCGTAAACAAAAATTACGTGGCGTATCACTTCTTTTAATTCTTTAAATTACTTTTATCGCCATGACACTTCTGTTCGCAAGTGGAGTGACTAAATTGACATGCTTTTTCCATCCAACTTTACGGATGATATCGCAGACAGCGCACGTTGGGTAAAAAGGGAAACCCGTACAAGATTATTCGAGCATGAAATGGATTAAAAAGTAATTTTCCAACTCGCCTAAAATGCATCCAACCGTTTTCCCATAATATTTCGCTCGCGAGGATCGTTCGAAAAATGAAGGATACAACGCTGCAACCGAAAATAGAAACGGCAACATACAAACGTGCAAAAAAATGTACCAGTAATGATAAAAATTACCTTCGGGACAAGAGTTTCCCGAAGCATACCTTAACCCTACGTGCTATATTGTCAACCACCTTTGTGCGGGGAGAAGGAGTATATGTGCGTGGGTATGATCACATTTCGAAATGACGTGATAAGTATGTCTTGCCACCACAGCAAACCGAATGCGTTATTCCGTCTCGGGTTTCTATCCTCCGCGGGAGGCTCGCGCACCTTCCCACCCGTCCATTTCCGGCGGATAGCTTATTCCGTGCGTTTTGGATCTACGTTTCTGCTTGTTGTATTGAACGGGAGGATGGAGCCGGGAAAAAGAGAGCGAAAAAAAAACGCCCTAGGAAACATTACTTTCCATAACAAATAGATATGATATGAGACGATGATTACGTCGCCGCAGACAGACGCAGGAGACGTTGTAATCGGGAAACACGTACACGA
The DNA here is from genome assembly GCA_000956215.1 of Anopheles farauti No. 4. Lineage (NCBI taxonomy): Eukaryota > Metazoa > Arthropoda > Insecta > Diptera > Culicidae > Anopheles > Anopheles farauti No. 4. The sequence goes on from JXWZ01004318.1 coordinate 10,321, forward strand.
CCGAGCAGCGGGCAAGGAAAGAGATCAGGCGCCATCATAAAGGATCAACAGTCCGATAACGACGGTAGAACGAAGATACGCCAGGACAGGTGTAGCTACACAGACACACACACATACAGGTGCAGAAAAGGTAGCGAGAAACACCCATTCGAGATGAGGTGAGTTTAATAGCATCGGGAGTAAGACCAAACGATATCCGTACAGAGAAAACGCAACCATCGGCGGTCTTGTGTCGTCGAAGGGGAATTTATTGCACGCTACTGATGCTGTTTCTGCTGCTGTTGGTGGGTGATACGAGTGGAGGATTCCTTCGGCAAAGTGAAGCGCAGCACAAGCCGAACCAACCTAACCCCGGGGCCAACGCAATGGGATCAAGGAAGCAAAGACGAGCAACGAACACGACACATCCGAGAAGACAATAACGATTATTGAGTACGGAGGATGGCGATGGTGCTGATGACGATGTTATTGAAAGTAAAGTTTCCCATCGCCACACTGCTGCTTCCGAACATATTGGTCG
>JXWZ01004321.1:0-15186 GCA_000956215.1 Anopheles farauti No. 4
TTTTCAGTTTCAATCCTACATAGAAAACCTGGGTGAAATAGTACAGGACTTTTAAAGGAAATTCGCTTATCTTGGGGTTTTGTGGTTCATTCTCTTAACTTATCAATCCACCTCCACGATTTTCCCATTTTCAAGAACGCATGCAAAACAAACCCTCAATGATCGTGCGTTGCCCTTCGGTGCCGTCCGGTGCCAATTTTAAAGCGTCGTACCGATATTGAGGCCACCGCAAGGACGGGCAATAAATATCTGCTGCGCGTTTTATGATTTATGTTTATTACGTTGCAACCCTACTCCCTCTCCACCCCAAACGTGGTCCCGCATTGTCTATCCTGCGGGTGGGCCTGACCGTGTGCGATGCCATTCCGAGAAACATAATCGGCAGCACCAACTCCCGGGAGCCTTAGTCCCGGGTATCATTACTCGGGAAATCGGATGCGTTGGATGGCTTGCTTGCTATGGGAGGGAACCGCTTAAAGTGAGCACAATGTTGCAGAACACAGTTCGGAAGGTTTCGCGTCGAAGCTTAGTGGAAAAGAATCTTCTCCAAAAGGATTAACATCAACTCCCAACGGGTGAGTGAAGCACAACAGTGAGCCAAAACATGCCATAAATTCGACCAAACGACGTAGTTGTCGTGTTTTCCGATAGGCGACCCCACGGAGACCCACATTAGAGTCGCAATAAAATCGTCGGCCAGTGTGCTTTTTTTTTGCATACGATCGCGGTGTCGTGGATCAATAAATTCTTCCACACCTAACTGTACAACCGTTCGTCTGCCTCTTGTTCCACGGTCAATATAATGCTCAAAACGTCGTGTCCGTTACAAAACACCTCCGTAGGCATGTGTATGCATGTGATAATATGCTGTGATATAGGTGGCCAGGTGTTGGTCACGGATGTCGAAGTGTACTCTTCCAGGACCAGACCTCCTGGACAACGTCATGTTTTCGCGCCGGACCTTTCGAATTCGATTTGAATTTATGGGCAAAAGGTTCTAATCGTGCCCGGCCTGGGATCATCTAATTCACCGTTTGCAGCATGGCGTAACGGGACGCACACGGGGCCGGATTCGTCACCTACATTAGCACATCCACCCAGATGAGCCCAGAAAGCTCATCATGGATCTACCTCGCATCCGCTAAGCATGCTCACGGTGGCGTCGTCGCCACCGTCATCGCAACGAATTACTCGGATAGCTTAATTGCTGAATCGTGCATAAAAACACCGCTTATTGCATAATTGCTCATCACCCCACCGGGAGGGGGGGAGACGCAAAGGGGTGGCAACCCCCGCACTCATATGACTCCGCAGGGATGATCTATCACTCGCTGGCCCGTGATGACTAATGTCTTTATTTTCCACCCACCGCTGAAGAAATGCGGCGGGCAAAATTAATGTCCCTGAGGAAGTCTGTTCAGCGTCTTCCCACACAGGCTAGATGATATGATACTAGTGCGGGTATTCCTTAAAACAAACACTAATCGATGGAGTGAAAATGTGAGAAAAGTGTGCATAATTATGGCAGAGGGTAAGAGCAAGTTCTGAAGCTCTGGGGCGTGCTTCTTCGAACTCGTTTGCCCATTCGTTACGCTTCCAGCGGCGTTGCGCTATCCAGCCGGCTCCATACTGCGGCATGATGCGTGAACCCATCACGATATGGCATCCAGAGCCAGCTTGCATATGAGTGTATGTGTGTGTGTGCGAATTTATGAACCAACTGCTTGGCCGTACCGCCGAGGAATGGTACGATAAGAACGTACGATGGGGGATTCATACTCAGCGCGGTATGCCGAAGTTCTTCCACCTCCGGTACACACGGTACAAATCAGTAACACGACGCTGGTCAGCCACCTTCGCCTCTGCGCGAGTGTGAACTTAGCCGCAGCCCGGAGGGAGATCCACCTTTGCCTTCGCCTTCGAGTGTCGTCACGGCACGATGCGTTCCACGGTGTTCTGCGGACCGGGTCGATCGCACACCGGTCGTTCCCTTTTTCGTTTTCATTATTTACAGACGATAAAATCTTGTAATTAGAACCTCGGCTCGGCTCGGCTGTGCTTGGCAGATAGTGGCGTGTGGTTGCAAGGGGCGATTGTTGGAATGGCGGTACATTCTTTCCACTGCACGGGCGGATTTCCCCTCCGTGCGGTGAAGACGAATGATTCCGATTGAGCTACATCGTTGGTGATGGTTTGGCGAAGGCGAAGATGAAGCGTGATCTTGCGTGTGCATATCTTCAACTACACTGTAGGCGAAGTTGTTCAGAAACCCGAACAGGCTTCCGGAACAGACCTAACGCAATTACCACATTTTATTCCGCTCTTTGTCCGCGGTTAGTTATCACAATTGCCTATCGATTGTGGTCATATGTTAAAGTGATCCAACTTATCTTCTACATTAGGCTTGGCATACTGGTAATCAATTAAAAACGCACGAACTCTTGAGTGGAAGAATACATGCTCTTTGCCTTCATTAGTTTAACTGTTGCAGTTACACCTTCATTCATTATTCTAATTGGCAAACTCTTTCTTTTCTTTCACAGGTGAGCATTACTACGGTGGCCTGTGCGCTCTCTACAGGTGATACAATAAAAGCAACCGCCTCATCAAAGTAGCACATGAGGCGCACATTTTCCTCACATACAGTAAGAACGATCATAGTAAGCGCTGAAGTTGTCTGGTGTTGAAAAATGAACATTTCAGGAATGAAATCGTTCGTTCAGAACCTAGCCACATCCTTTGGAAGAAACTATCCCATTCCGTATCAACTCCTCGTGGGTCGGAAAAGAACCGATCTGCTACTACCTCGTGTCATTCTGCTCGCCCTCTACGGGTTGTTTGTCGGTTTCCTCTTCTATAGGTTTGTGCTAGAGAATCTAGACCTCCCGGATGCCGTACTTTTCTACTTCGGTCTAACCGTAGCACTTGCCCTCGGTAAGCTGAACACTTATTTGCATACAATTTGATCTCTTCATCAAGCGCTTTATCTCCCCCACCCGTGCGAAGGTTTCGGCTGTGCCTTCTCCACACAGGTCCGCTGCGTATGTGCCCTATGTTTGATGGGATTTTTCGGCAAAGCAGGCCGAAATCTGCTGAAAACCATCACCATCACGCTCGTTCTGCTCGGGCCGATCGAAAACATGACGCGCAACGGGAAGGAAGTGATCCGTGTGTTGACCTGTTCGACGGAACTAGCCTTCAACCTTACGCTGACACGGGTCGACCTGCTGTCGAAACCGTTCCAGAACGCGCTCGCGCAGGGTCGAGATAGGTTGCCGGAGTTGAAGCGAGAATTTTCCCAAATCGTGTCCATCGTCGAGCCGATCGTGCGGGAGGTGGAGTACCCGGGAGACGCGGAGAGCGAAGAGGATTGTGACGACGCAGGGACAGATAGCTCCCCGTCGATCCGCACCGCCGAAGACTATCAGCAGATGTACGTGGCGAAGCTTAACGAGCGCTGCCTAGCGCAGCTCGAGACGGGAGTTAAGCGCTGCAAGGCAGCCTTCGAGCGAACGTACGATGAGTGCAGCGAAAGCTTGCCGCCGCTTGTCAACACGCTCCTCTGCTGGCCAATGAAAATTGATTTTGCCTGCAGCTCCGCTGAGTTGTTCGGTATCGGCACGGTGTGCCGTATGGAGGACGTCCTGGACGACGATTTCGGCGTGAACTATCGGCTGCTCAAGCAAACCGAGCAGCAGTTGACGGGCGGAGTGGGTGGCATCACGATCGATTACCAAGTGCCGGACTTACGAAACCATTCCGGATATTTGTAAGTCATCGAAGCGTTTCCCGCGATTGGAGTGTTTCATAGACTCTTCCCCCCGCAGAACAATCAAGACTGCATCGAAACAGATGGGGAAAGAATTCAGCAAGAAGAAACATTTCCTTCGCCTGGTGATGTATCTCGTGCGGAAACTGTTTGCTTTCATCTTTCTGCGCGTGATCTACGGTTCGGTGCGCTATCATAATGCTTACCTTTGGAGGATCAATTTCAACAACTTCTACATCACCGATCACTTCCGGCAAATGGATGAAAGCCGCCGTATGAGTGAAAACACCTTCTCGCTATTACCTTTGCGAGCAATACAAAAATCCGAGCTGATTGATACACGGTCTGGGATTTGGAATAGGCTCGAACTTCGACATATCGTTGGGTCCTTCGCTACCCTTCTGTTTCACTTCCTATCGACCACTCTATTGCTCCTGCTGGACGCTCTGTTTTATGAAACTTTGGAAATAGTAGCGCGACATTCCAAAATTGAATACCATCAGCAGGGGTTTCATAATGTGAATGTTACGGTATGGTTGCGTTGGATTAGTGCCGAAAATATCTTTACTAAAACGTACTTTCAACAGGTCACCGGAACCGGTGCTCTGGCGGAGCTGATTCGAAGCACTGTCGAAGGGTTTCGCACGCATGAGCATTTGGATTTCCGAACTTCGAACGAAGAATGCCTACCACGGCCGGTACGCCTGTCCGGTTGGGTTGTCACTGGTATCTACGGTCTTTTTGCTCTTCTGACCATCCTCGTCGCAACCGAAGCGTACGTCCAGCGCGCCCGGCGTATGATTTGTGCCTTCTTCTATCCCGGACGGGAGCGGATGCGTACCGTGTTCCTCTACAACCGCGTCCTTCGACAGACGCAAACTTTGAAGAAAACGATTGTCGGACGCATCGTGCAACTAACTAACAATCCGCCCGCCCGGGTGCTTCCATTCCGGGAGCGACTTGCCTTGCATCATCCCGTGCTGTTCGGGTGGCTCCAATCTAGACGCTGCACGATGTGCGGTGGCGATGAGATGGCGCCACGCGAGTGTCAGCGGCATGATTGCTTCCTTCGCTACTGCGACGGCTGCTGGCAGGATATTGGCCTGCAGTGTGTGGTCTGCGTGGAACAGGAGCGACGTAGCGATCGCAGCAACTGTTGCAATCCATCGGCATTAGGATTCGCCCGTAACCTGAAGCGTTAAATGATGCGAAATGGTGCGTTCGTGACATCCGCTGGCAAGATTTTGACAGCACCGTTAGAGAGTTCTCCCGTGCCGAGTCCTGACACGTCGCGTCGCGTCGCTCGCCGAACAAGTACGCTGCGCGAACAAGTCGTGTAGCATTCGCATCTACGCCCCAGGTCTAAGCCTCATCAGCTCGCGCGTGTGTGTTGGTCCCGTTTGGCCGTTTTCGGATCCGGAAGCTATTCGGCCACATTACAGTCATGGTCGAGGGCGAACGCAACTCGCAGCGTAACGGGTGCCCGCCTGTCTCGAGGCAGATCGCTGACGATCGGACTAGGGCCGGGCATAATGTAACGGCCATTAAAATAATCATCCCGAACGAACGAGCAAACACGCGCCACAAGCAGTACGATCGTTCCCGATCTCGGTGCGGTCAACTGACCAAGTGCCGGTCTGGAAGCGAGCCTGGCAGACAATTCGGTCATTTGTTACGCGGCCCGCTTTGGTACGATACAGCGAGCCGCTCGTGAGCGTGTGCAAAGAGGGGCCTTTATGGTATGATAAATTAGCAGCATAATTGAAACTTTTCCGTACAGAACCGCTGAAAGTATGGTTGCAATTTCTTACATCGGAAACAATTAAAAGATATGGGTATTTACGGGAAGCGAGTTGTTTCCTATTTCAGCGGTTTTGCCTAAGAAGTAGAGCGGTGTAGAATAACTATTTAGAGCGTAGCAGATCAGGAGGTGTGTGCAATATTATATATTAAAATAGAACCACGATCGCATGGAATGCATGGTATGGAATATTAATGTACGACTGTTGTGGATATCTTTTGATCATGAAAAATGATCTTAATGTATGTATTGCCATTTTAATTAATCACCCAGCTTTTTACGTTAATATCTTATTTAAAAAAAAAGAACAAACCTCTAGTAAATGTACAATGACTTATATCCAAAACGCAAAATGATTATTTACATTTTTTTATATCACATTTCTTAAGGATGCTACTATTACCTATGGATAATTTTCATAAAGAATATTTAATATTTAAATATTTTATGACATAAATATAAGTTTCCTTGTTTATAAATGTTTATTTACCGATCGTACCTGTTTAACTTCCGATGGAAGCAATTTTCTAACGCGATCTTCATCTAACATTTTCTCCATTTATGTTCGTTGTTATAGTTAATGACATAAAGAACCATATACCAAAGATTTTATTGAGTTGACGAGAAGCCAAGCACACGCTTGTTCCCAAGAGAGAAAAAACAACAACACACCATGAATCAACCGTAAACAAAAAAGCGGCGTGGAAAAGTCGAAATTTTCCGGCGCTAATTTTAATCCAATCTGCCCAGGCCGCCTCCGTGTGTCTGCCACCGTTCGCTATTCACCGCACAAATTTATGATCTCTTCATCGCTGCCACAACAACGCGTAACTCTCCGCAGCGAACCAGTCTGCTTACACCACACGTATTAATAAACAAAAAAAAACCCGTGCGGGAAGGTCACGGCGACGGTACCGTGTTGGTGAAAGAACTTTCACGCTAAATTAAATTTCACCCACGGTGCAGGTGGAGTTGAGTCCAACCGCACCGGATGTCGGTCGCGGGCGTTGAAAATTATGTTGAAAAAATGGAAAATTATGTTAAAAGTAGCACCGGTTGGCCAGAACCGAGTTGGGAGGGGGAGGGCACTCAAATCCCAATCCCAAAATGCGCCACAATCTCGGATGCGCCATCTCAGTAGGCCAGCCTGCTTCGGTTGGGTTGTGTGCGTGTGTTGCTTCCCTTCCCGTGCATGCCGACCTGCGATCGATCATTCCACACGCGCTGGTGAGGCAAGGGAGTTATGGGATGGCGGAAGGAGTACATTAAAATTGGCCGACTTTTGTGTTTTACTGTCTCGCACAAAAGCGGAACCGCTTGGATTAAGCAAAAGGGTAAGCTTCACTTTACGCGAAGGGCAGGTAGACTTCTTGAAAATAAAATTCAATTGCTCCGTTTCCGTTACGCCCGCGGCTCAGAACGTTTTCCCAGCGGTAGAGGATCGTGTTCGGTTCAAACGACCGGAAATTGCGCAAGACGGCACCGTATTCCCTATTGGGTGGGCTGGCGTGGTAGCCACACGAACGAGAACTGGGTTAGTGGGCAAGCAAATGATACCGGCGCAATGGAGGAAATCAATCAAAATCAAATGCGCAGATCGACTACCTACCTCGATCTACAGCCATCTCGGCCTAGCCGAACAGAATGAGAACGATCTGCATACCATTCTTTTTTTTCACCATTTTTCAAGCCCCTTTTTGCGTGCTCTTCATCTGTGTAAATATTAGCCTAAGTGCTGGAAATGGAACGAAATTCCTCGCGGTTGATATACAATAAATTTCCATTTAATAAATAATTCAGCCCACACGCACTCGATTTCCCGAAGGCATTGCACTCCACCACCGAACCGCACTGCTAATACCGGTTATAGGAGTGTGCCTACCTGTCTGCAACAAGATCAAACCCCAACTCAAACCAACTCGATCAAATCACATTCGCTTCACGACGCTGCGGCACATCCAGCGGCGTGTTATCTGCGGTTTTTCACCACGGGTTTTCCCTTGCAATGTGATCGAATCGGACAAATCTGCATGCCACGTTGCACTGCGGTTGGCATTCGCAAGCATTATGCAAGTGCCGCCCGTACGTACGGTGGCGTAATTGCATCGCCGGTATTTTGCGGTGCGGCCCAAGGACTTTCGTCGAACGTCGATGGAACTGGAGCTCGCGCGGGTTTGGAATCTCGCGTCGGTTTGTCGGGTTTGCGGTATGGATTGGTTTGCATATATAGGCAATTTAAATTGTTGCCCGCTGTCGCTTTTCCTGTGTGCGTCTTGCGTTTACACACCATTCCCGATCAAAAGATTGCTGTAGTGTGTTAATAACAGATTGAGACGGGCTTTGGTTTTCATTTTTAGTGAAAATTAACACTCTTTTTAGGTAATATTGTCAAGAGTTTCAGGTTTCTCTAGAGGAATCTTTTTTTTTTTATTTTTCCAAAATTTTCATTAAAAAATATTCAAATTTATAGAATAAATTTTGAAAAGTGCCTCTGTTAACAGTACTAATACGTTCTTTTTTTTTTAATTGATTGAAATGAATCTTTACCCATGCATAAAATGTATATCATAGCCTTTTTATAGCGATTGTTAGTTTGAAAATAATTTAAAAAATAATATTGAAAATAAAATATGAATTTCTAGTACTAATGCAAACCTTAGAAAAGACTCATATTGTCAAAAATCATGTTGTCTAATCTAAATGTAATTAAAAAACAAATTTTAGACAAAAAATAAAATAAGAGACAATATTTTATCTCCTCGAGCAGCCTTATTAATGGAAAAAATCGTTTTTTTTGTGACTTATTTTACGATTTCAACATTGTATGAAATTCTATCGTCGTTTTTACACGTGTTGCATTTATCAACTACCGTCCATCCTGCCCGCTGGCGAACTTGATCGTAAACATATCAAGGCACACTTTATGTGCCTCGGTTCAAACGACACCCTGCGGTGCTAAAATTCAATTTCTTTTAAAGCTATCTTTGATTTATTTTGAGACGCTTGTGATGGCTTAGTGCAATATATTCTGTGCAATAATTTAGAAAATAAATACTATAGTGAAATGGTTATGTTACAAATCAAATGATTATGAAACCGGTTGGATGGAAATTAAAATCCGAGATTTTTTTCATTATTTATATCTACTGTGAAAGGATAATCGTAATTTTTGCTGTAAAGCACTTATCTTCTTCCGTTTACCTGTGTTTGGAACCGCAAAACCAGTTCCCATCCCGTTGTACCCCGTGTTCGAGCTCAAATTATCCTCATGAGCATGCTTTCAATATAAAATGGACATTCCTTCCCAGGACGCGCCACGCAAAACCCCACCGCCCAAGTCCAATAAAAGTTTAAATTACTTTCAACTATTTGCACGTAACATCACGAGCGCGGCATTTCCGCCCGTGACTGCCAATGATGGATGCGGTAGGATAATGATAACGATTACCGAGGCGATAATAGTGGCGTGGAAATAGCTCGGCCAAGCAACAGCAAACAAAAAAAAATCGTACGCACCATAATCAGATGGCTTCGTTTTGTCTCCTTTTGAGGATTGGAAGTAAACGTCAGCCCGACATGAGAATGTATGCATACACGTAGGGTACCGAAATGGACGTTCACCTTCGTTCGCGCTCGCAGTGAAAGCATTCCGCCGGTGCAGTTTCTCTCCCATGGCTCGTGCGAACCGTTCTGGCTCGCCTCGAATCCAAGCGTTTGTGACCGTGAACTAAATAAATGAATGAGAAAATGATTATTCTTGTTAAAACGCACGATCTCGCGGGGAGGGAGCGGTGAGCGCGGTGAAATGAATTGCACCATTAGTGGCTCTTTAAATTGCATTTACGCCCGGCCCCGTCTGGCCGAGATCGTGACATCTGGACTCCTGGTAAAGGTTTCTCCGGTGGTAGAGTTTCTGCAGTAAATTACTTTCGACGCGTCGCAACGCATCGTCGTCGCAACCTTGACGCGCTGGGGTCAGACAACGCACCGAAGCTCTCGGTGAGGGGTTTGAGCTTAGTTGGGACACGCACTCGGATTCACTCTCAGACGCTAAGACCGTCGTTGTCGTCCTCCAGCTAATGACGTAATTGCGAATTCTGATTGGTTTCACTTAACCACGCGGAATAGTTGCACGGCCCGTACGAACCGTCCACAATGGCTGCCAACGGTACCGGAACAATAATCATAGCAACATTTCATTTCGCTGTCCTTTGCTGTGAGCTCGTGCACAGTCGGAGCAGTTGGTTTGAAAATAATATATTCACTGTCAACAATGGCTGGATGGGGAAGGAAACAGCAAAAAAAAATACATCCAACCGGAATTCACAGCTTACAGGATGTTGTTTGGCATTGAATTACTTAGTTCCGTAAATAGTGCTCACGTTTTTCTAGCATGTTTTTTCTACTGTTCATGCTGGTTTCCTAGCCTTCCTAACAATAATTAGTTGACATTTTAACACGAGTCATGTCAATTATGATGTTGTATAATGAAGTATTCTTTTTACGTTTCTGAATTTTTGTTTTTTTTCACGAAAATAAAAACAGTTCTCTGGCTTGTTTGATATTTTTCGAACTTGGCATAATAAGTTTAGCCTCATCTAATGGGAATTTTTTAAAAGGGTTTGAATAAAAGGGTAAAAAGGGTTTGAGAAAAAAATCATTTTATTTTATACATTTAAAAGAATGAATAGTTAATTATTGAGTGCTGAGTGTTTTCTTTGTTTGCAAGATGATACAAAGCAGTTGAACATTAGTTAAAATGGGAAAAAATTAGAAAAATCATATTTATTACGGTATTACACGTTGTTATTAGTGGAATTCTTATTCTAACGTATATGCACAAACTCAAACCTTCCAATATTTTTGACACACCAGAAAAGAATGTGAAAGATTAAACATTAAAAAAAAAAATGAAACATAAAGTCCAATCACGTTAATTTATGATATGTACAGCTGATTTTTTTTACCAAATTTAAATTTAAAATAGTGAAAACGGTAAAAAAATAAACAAACAAAAATGTATGAAACATATTTTTTGGTTAAGATAGGTTTAAAACACGTTTTCTCTAATATAAAGCAACCGTATCAAATGGAGTCGTTACAGAATTTATGGACAATAATAAACCACAAAGCGTTTGGTAAACATCTAAACATAAAGGATCATTTTTGTGGGAGATTTTTCACACAACTCAGTTCCTCAACTTAACCTCATTATAACACTGCACGTATTTAGACGATTCATTTTAAATACCAAAACTATGTAATTGTTATGGATTCACTTGGCAAACATTTTTAAAATGTAATACAAATTCGCTACAGCACGACGAGTAAAAGCAAACGCAAACTGCCGTAACAACGCACCAGCGTCTCCTCCCATAAGGCACTCGCAAAATGAAATGCGAACGAAAAAAAAACCCCATCCCCCATTTGGTCGACCCTTTTAGCAGCATAAATCTAGCACAAATTGATCAGGCACTCGCGTTGCGTTGCGACAAACATGGAGCAAACAAAGCATTACCGTAGTGCGCTAAACGGGGTTCGGTAAAGCTCACATTCAACAATTTTTACACCCATGTGTTCGGCCATATGGACATAACCGTACCGTCGTAAATCAAGTTCCACTGTGCCGTCGTCGGTTTGCAAAATTACGTGGAGCCCTTCGTCCGGTAGGGGGACGATGGGGACGACACAGGAATAGGGTGTTGTCCACACCCGTCTTCTCCAAAACGAGGACACTCCCTTCCTCCACTCACTCAATCCTTCCCGTTCCCTCTTACCTCACCAGCGTCATTTGCGATACGCGATTTCGATCGCGCAAACGCAACGATCACACTTTGCGCTTTATCGTTCGCGTTCTGGCGTTAGGAACAGTTATCCCGGCTCGCAAAAACCGGCTCCCGGAGGGGGTGAAAGGGTTGCAAGGGTTGCCGGAAGAAATAGGGCTCCGTTTGTTTTGCCCATGGTCCCATGGTCCGGTGTGCCCGGGCGCGACGGTTTAGTCTATTCTATGGTGGTTCTACCTGTTACGCAAGTTTGCCGGACTTGCGCAAGCCGCGCTCATTACGCGACACGACTGACCTAGTGATGAGTTTGTTTGTTTCCTTTTTTCTTCCGTCCCTCTGTGCTCGGGAAAGCGGCAGAACGGGGGGAAAAAGACGCTCGTTAGATGATAGCGGAAGGGCGATGAAATTCCACGTGCAGCACGATGTTCATGGCAAGGAAGACGCGCGTCAATTGGACACGCGTTTGCCGATGGGTGTTGAGCTGTTTATTTGAAAATTCCTCGACACGCTTGACCGGAGAATCTCGTCTTCCGAAGTGTGATTAATTTCGGGAAGTCACGCAATCGGTTCTTGTTTTGTTCTTTCGGTTCACAGTATTTCCAACTTCACGAACCGTTCATTCGTTGGTAAAATTCCTTTGCCTGCAACGTTCATCGACCACTCACTGAACGCTTCAACGCCTCGATTAATAATGTATGATTATTTTGAAATGGAAACCTCGCCGACGAATTTTATCCTTTCATCAAATCTCCTCAAATTCATGGTTCAGTGAGGTTTACGCGTATTAATATCGATTATCTCTATAGGTTGCATTTAAAGGGAACTTTAGATTATTATTTATCACAATGATAAATAGCATTAAACTTCATTTTTATTTTTCGACACGAACAGGTGATCTTTTATGTGTTAATGCTAAGCATTTTTAAATATGGAATAAATGTTATGGAATAAAATAGCAACTAATGTATTTTCATATTCATGTAATGTTCCCGATTATTAGTTACATTATGATTTGAGCAAGTTTGTACACAAAGTAGTTTTACGGTTTTACATTCAAAACATATAAATGTCGCATAAAAACATGGCCCGGGGAGTTTTTGAAATTATTTAATAATATTTATTTAAATAAAATACTTAATATTTGAAACATCATCGAAGCATTCTTCGAAGAATAAAAAATCTTGGTTCTTCTTGTGTCATCAACTCTGCTTATACAAGCTATGTGTTCTTAAATATTATATTTATTGTTTTTATGTTCTTAAATATTATATTTCAAGCAAATAAACCTCAAACTACAAAATGTATTGTAAATGTGTAAAGAGTGTTTATTGTTTTTGTCGAGCAAATACACATTCCAGCTCTTCCAGTGATCATTCCTCGCCTTATATTGCTGATAAGTTCAGGCAGTAGGAACACACGCTCCGCTCTAAAACCTCTCCAGTGGAACCGGCAATCATTCTCGATTGAGCTTAAGGGCACACTACGGTCAAGAGTGGTAAATCGACATCAAGCCCTCTCAGCACAGGCCTCTCCCAGAAGAAGCTTTCAACAACACTGAAGCAATAAGCCACTCGGCTGATCGGATACGACGCATTGTAGGTGCCTAATAAAATACTTTCAACACCATCAAGCTGCACCGAAACGAAACACTTTGTCTTATGATCCCCATTAGCAGTAGAGAGAGAGAGAGAGAAATAGTTCGTCTGAGCGAAGATAAACATAAACTTTGTTCCATGTGGTCGAGCAAAGCCCACTCTAGCACCTAGAACAGAACAGTGGGACCCAACCGCCGCCGGATGGTAAATAAACATCATCCGAATGACAAATGAAGAATCGACCGTCGGCAAAACGGTGCAGACATGGTGGTTTTCCCGCAGACAGGAGTACGAGCGCAAAACGATTTCGAAAACTGTATGCCCTGCGGTAGATTAAGAGCATCCCGCGAGCCTGAGGCGGTGAATCCTTCTTGCAGCGGGACAGGCTGCAAATGACCGTTTGGAAGTGGAGTGGTAAAAAGTAGCCTGCTTAATGAAGTTGTTACCTTTCGAACGGTAAACGCTGAACGAATAAGGACCATTGCGAGAGCATCTTCACACCATCGTACATCAACCGTGACGTGTTGAGAGTTCTTGATCTATTTAAGCAAATAAAAGCATTTCTATCGATGATCGTTGTCGGTTTTTGCAGTCGCCACAGCGTCACCCATTCAATTTTAGATAAAACGATGTGAACATTTACGTCTGCAAATCGTTTCGATCCACATACATCGCACCCGCGATAACAGACACCGGACCAATTATCTAAACCGATCGAGGTTACAAAACGGGAAGCGACTGTTTCGTTTCGCAGCAGCGAAAAAACGTTGCACCATCCGCGTTAATGAGTCGGGAAAGCTTATTAACGCGCATCGCCGTCTCGGTCTGGGTCATCCCCTCGAGGGGCCACCGGTTTTGCAATCTAAACGGAATGCCACGAATGGCACCAGCGAACGCCGCGCCGAGGGAAAAAAATCCGGCCCACCATTATCTCATACTTTACGGCTTGGCGACAGTGGCAGCTGAAATCAGGACAAATACGGCCGCTAAGCTGGCCACACTAACGCGGCCTCTAATCTTGATTCCATCCGCTACCATCTATTGATTTGACTTTGTTTTCCTCATGGCAACTGACAACTCGCGGATGGCCAACGGGTGAGACAGAAACGCATTTACACATTTGTAGTTTTGTTTTTCATTCCTTTGATCCATTTCCGTTTAACTCGGGATATCCGACTAAAGGAATGGTCCGCTACATGACCAACCAGTTGCAGCAGGTTGCAGCATACGCGTCACGCGTAATGAAGTGGACGTAATTAAGCAGCGATTTCAATGCACAGCAGCTCCCTGACGGTTTGTGTATGTGTTTTTCTTTTCTCTTTTTACTCGAGCAATAGGGTCTGTTTTTTTTTTTGTTGCTATTTACACACCCGATTACGGGATTTTTATTGAACTCGCGGTTATCCGATTTTATTTCTTCCCTCGTCGTCTTGTTCACGAAATGGCACAGAACGGACCAAAGGGACGGAGGAGGGGATGCAACACCCAGGAAGGCATCAGAATGTATCGCTACCAGAACCTTGTATCTCGTTAAAACGGTGCTCCGATGTGAAGCGTTTAACAAGCAAACGAAAGACTTCAACGCCCGCCGTTCAGGCGACATTTCCGTGGTACTAAAAACAAGCGACGAACCTTCGACAAGCTGGCCATCCGGACCAGACCAGACCCAACTGACACCGTGACCTTTTTTGGCCCTTTGTCTACGCCTGTCTGCGGCTGCTTCTAGGTGAAGCTTCTGCTGCTTATTTAATGGTGGCCACCGCTTGGTTCTAAAAGACACAACGTATGGCGCCACCTTTCAGGGAAGCAGGGAAGCAAATGCGTGGTCACGATTTTGGCTTTCCCTTTCGTTAGTTTCATCTCCGGTTCAAAAGAACGCTGAAGGAAAGACGCATAACGGAAAGTCTAGTTTGTGGATGATTTTTAGGTTCTTTGGATGCTTGAAGGTTATGCTTTAGATTCTTTTGAAACAAGTCCGGTTTCATCGTAAAAATAAATTCAAAAAGAGCTTGGTCAGCACAACCTGCTAAATTGTGTTGTTCATTTTATTATTGTTCTTAAAAAAATAAACATGAAAACAAAATTACTTGTCCAAAGAAAAACACACGTGTTTTTGCAACTCACTCGCAATCAAATATTGTTGTAAAATTAATTGCAGATAGCAGATGCAGATGCAGTATTCCATTTAAAATTTATTAGCACAATGATTTTAATATCAAGTGCAATAGTATTAGCAAA
>JXWZ01004322.1:0-13009 GCA_000956215.1 Anopheles farauti No. 4
AAAAATGCGGGGGTGTTATTTATTTCCTAAAATTAGCCCAATACCCATTCTGGCGGCGGGGTTTGATTACGTCGTGCGAGTTCGGTGAAATTGGTGCTTACTAACCGATCCAAACAAATCGCCTTGGAAAGCGGTCATCAAAATAATCGATTTATTTTCGCCACCCAACACGCCGCACTTCAATCAATGCCCCGCAAAGGACAGTGGTATTAAAATCGTATAAAATAGCGCTAACGCGGCTGGCACGGTCGTGTATGCGAATATAAACATGATTAAAATGCCGGAGCGCGTGACGGAGATTGGAAAGCAATAAAACCTCGCAAGGACCACCCCGCACCCGATGACCGATCACTAGCTCGGCCTTGAAGAGTGTGTTGCTGCTGAACCGGGAAGCGCAACCCGCCCCCGCGTTTGTAAGCATGCCGTCTGCTTCTTTCTATTCATTTCTTGTTTTCTTTTCTCTTCTCCTTGTATTTTTTTTTAATTTTATTTGCATGTTGCATCCAGCAGCAAAAACGTGTGCACCGTGTACGTTTATCGGAAGTCGGTGATAAAGACGTATCATCACAACGCAGCCCCGTGCGCCCTCGATCCGGCCAACTGTTCCGGGCTACGGTGAGTAAAATGGCCAGGCACGTGGCGCCAAGTAGCCGATTTCTTCAACATGTCTTTGTGTTTCGTTTCGTTTCTGTACAGGACGGTTTCGATGCCGGTGGCAAAGCGGGAAGCGTGCTGCCGGGGATGGGAAACCACGACGACTGTTGCTGATGGGTGCTTTAAGCGTATGTGTTCGGTTGTTAAGCAGTTTGCTTTTCTTGAGCGATAATTTTCAATCGATTAATCTATCAGTCGTCCCTTGTAAATGATGTGAAACTTATTTCATACAAATCCTTAAGAATCCTTAACAACAGCCTTCCTACAGTAGCGCCCTCTATGAGCGAGTAGCATTACTAACAAGCTATAATCTTACCACCCCTCAGAACTGGTCAAGTTCAACGTAAAATAAATCCTAAAAATTATTATTTTTTAAACATTGCTAAAGCTATTCTGTTTGTTTGCGATACGAAAAAAGATTAAAATAAAAGATAGTAGCACTTGAAGCTTTATGTAAATCTCTTGGTCAGCTGCAATTGACTATCAAATCGCTCTTACAATCACACTTTTGCTTTGCATTTACAGCCGTCTGCCAAACACCATGCCGTAATGGTGGCCAGTGTACAGCGCCGGATCGCTGCACCTGTTCCGCCGGATTCACGGGCAAGTACTGCGAGCTGGATATAAACGAGTGCAAGGAGCACAAACCGTGCGATCAGACCTGCTACAACACCGAGGGTTCGTACTACTGCACCTGCCGGGAAGGCTTTATGCTGCAGAGCGATCGACAGAGTTGCAAGAAGATCGGTACGGTTCAGATCGGCGTGAAGCACAACATATTTCTAACGCAACGCAAACGATTGTTTTTTTTTTTTACCACGCACAGACGAAACGAACGACCTCGCCTCGGAAGCGCGAGACATGGAGAACGACTTGGACGTTGATTACGACAATCTCGACAACCGGTTAAAGAAGCTGGAACAGGTCGGTGGTGTTTGTTGTGGGGCGAGCGCACTTTCAAATTAGTGTTTTTCTCACACACGCCTTTTTACGCCTTTTGCAGATGATGGTCGCTCGGGACGATAGGCAGGAGCTAAACAAAAAGGTCCAATACACGATGACTGCCGTGTCGGAGCTGAAATCGCAAGTGGCACGATTGGTAATAAACGCGACGCAACATTTCGCGCTCGTGAAAGCGACTTAGAGAGAGTTAACCGTTTTTTTTCTTTTAAACCTTTCCGCAGACGCAACGGCTGTACCCCTCGGTAGACTACGGGAATCGGGTACACTAGCGAGGCCGTGGAAAAACGAAACGAACCCGTCTTCACACACGCTGAGGATGACTGCCGCCGATTTTAGTGTTTAAACGCGTTTGCCATGCTATGCTATTTTGTAGAATGAAAGTCTTACATTTATTGTCCTTAAAATGCTATTGCAGTGTTTGAGTGTCTGTATCCAGGCGTAGGTTGTTTGTATGTTTTTGTGTGCGTATGTATTGCGTGTATGTGTGTGGGTGTGCTTGAATGTTTGTCAAAGAAGGAAGATTAAAAATAGACTATTACTAAGAGACGGACGTGGCTTATCTCTCTTCATCTGGGCGTCAACTGTTTTGCGGGCCTGGTTTTCACTTTTTTTTACTGTTTTCTAATGCCCCCTAATTCCGCTAGATCGAAAGTGGCTTCGTAAGTGAGGGGACGTCAGCGGTTCGGAGCCTTCCTGAGCACGATGTCGTGAGCGAACGGGCGTTGCCTACTCCGACCAGCTGTTGATCAGTTCCGGAAACACGTTGTTCTCCCAGTACTCCAGCGCCTTCTGCAGCTTCTTCATTACGAACGGTTTGTTGAGATTGAACGAGTGCATGTACAGCTCGTTGTTCGTCTCGAAGTCCGGATCGGCCACGCACACAACCCCGGACGTGGTCCCATACATTAGCATGTGCACCTGCATCTCCAGGTAGTACTTCTCGTTCAGGCTACCATCGTTTGCCACGTACTTCTTCATGCTTTCCTGCGTCCGGGGACACTTGATCTCGACCACGTGTTGCCCGCAAATACCGTCCGGCACGTTGAAAATGATCGGAAACGAGGCGTTCATGGTGATGCGCGGGCTCTCATACACACGCTTTGTGTACTTTTCCAGTCGCTGGCGAATGGCAAGCTTTTTGCGCTGCAGCTGCGTGTCGATCTCCTTATTGCAGCCGAGTATCGTCTCGTGCAGCAACGTCGGCGAAACGTTCGGTTTGGTGCAGTCGTACACTTTCGCACCCGTAATGCGCCCGTAGCGTAGCTCCTGGAACCAGGGATTGAAGCGTGGCTGAAATTTTACCTTATCCGCAAGCACGCCCGACGCGGACGCCACAACGGCTTGCGCGTGCTCGAAAAACTGCGTCACCGTGTATCGGTTTTTGATGGCGCAGATGATGAGCTCGTGGATCGAGAGGTTGGAGAACTTTTTGTGTACGGACGAGAAGTTCCACCGCAGCGGACAGTCGATGTCCTCCGTCTGCAGACCGTGCACGATATCGCGGATAAAGTTCTTGGTTTTGGTTTTGTTCAGCGGTGGTTTGGCCGGAATCTGCTCCAGTTCTGTGGCGAGCGGTGTGCGGAAGAAACACTCCTCATCTTGCGTACCAGACTGATCCTGCGTGTGCAGCCACAGCAGGAAGCTAATCGTGTGCTGGCAGAACCCGAGCTCGGCACAGTCGCTGCACGCTGCCGATTCCACCTTGTGGTGCTCCTCGTCTATCACGACCGTTAGCTGGTAGATTTTTATCTCCGTATTCTCACCATCCTCGCTGGGACCAATGGAATGAATTTGGCCACGCACCGTGCAATACGAATCCTCGCGCAGCAACTGCACGCACCCAACCGAGTCATCACCGTAATCGGGATTGTTTTCCGCACATGATTGTCTGGAAAGAACACACGAAAATGCATATAAGAAGCTAACGCTCTATCGATCAACTGTTGTGCAGATACGTACAGTGCCTTCAAGTGGCTATCGTTACCGGAAACGGCTTTCATGAGATGCAGCATGTAGTCCCATAGCATCTGTCGTGTTACCGTCGGTAGGTTGCACGTATAGGCTTTCTGGTAGCCGGGCGATAGCTGCTCCAGATCGTTCGTCCGATCCACCACGAAACGCGTATCGACTTCCATTGTTTTTGTCCCTTTTTGTATTCGCTGATGCTCGTGATTGTAGTGTTTCCCTTTAGATGCTTTCGATGCGGGACGCAAACAACGCTTCCAAGTGGGAGCAGGTAACCAGCCGTTTGATGCTTCTGCAAATAACACCTATGCACCGATGAACACAGCCTAACCGAAAGATGAATCCAGTTTGTGTTAGGATATTGCTATGCTAATCTAAACTAACGTTTCAGTTGAAAATCGTAATAATTACTCAAAAATACGCGACGCTGCGTTTCCTATGACTTTGTTTTGAAAAAGAGAAAGAATAGGAAGAAAAATAAATGCCAAACGCAATTCGAGTGGCGGTACTCGAGCTGCACCCCCGTGACAAACTGTTTGTCTTTTCGAGCAGTTTTGTAGATTAAAAAAAAAATTTCGGATAAAAGGCAGCTACATTGATTTATCGCTAACTTATATGATTTTTAGTGGATTCGATGATGAAATACATATCAAAATATGATAAAATTAAGTTATTTCCAAATAATTAAATTCAATGTAGAAAACTCGATAACTCGCGAAGTTATGAATGAAAATTGGTGTGGAAACCATAACCTGAGTAAATCATTGAATGTGTTTTGCTATATATTTTAATAAATGTTGATAATAATTACGCATGAACACTTTTTTTTGCGGACAGTTTATTAAAAATTTCCAATATTCTCAATCTTTCTCGAGCTAGTTTCAAGCGCGGGAAGCTGGTCGAATTTAATGTTGAACTCGAAACACTGCTCGATTAATGGGTTATGTCAAAAATCCTACGAAGAAAGAAAAACAATAACAAACCATGAATCAGCAACGAAACACGGAATTGAGTAAAATCTAATCACGATCGATTTGCGTTGTTTCTTTGTTTCACTTTCGATTTTGATAACGATTGTCGTTGTTTTGATTGTGCCCCGTGGGATTGTGCGTCAGATGGAGAATCGGTGTTAGTGGCACAAATAGAACCAATTCACTGCACGGTACACAGTTTTCACCTAGGGAGAGCAGGAACAACAGTGATATTATTGACGAGGCCAGGAAAACTACAGGATGGAATCGAACGAGGTGGACGACAAAATCCCACTAAAGCTGGCACAGATATCGATCGACAAGTTCAACCAGACTATTCCGCAATACTTGACCGTGTTGCGGAATCACAGATGTAACATCGAAAAGGCAGGATCGCTAAACGATTGGGAGAAGGTCAAACGAGAGCAACTGAATGCGACGCGAATCGTGAAGCAAATCAAGTTCATGCTGGTGGAGATTGACAAAGTGCGCCAGCGATTGCGGGCTTGTGATTATGAACGGTTCGATGAGGCTATCGAGGTGACGAAGAAGAGCGCATTCAACAGTATGGCGGAGTATATGGGTAATAATCGATAATAAATCCTATGGATGCATTGTATTACACGATATATTTTCCAACAACGCAGCTATGCAACAGACTGTACGTGCACAGTCCGCACGCAACTATCAGGAACGACAATACGATGACGAACATTGCGGCGACGGAGACTCGGAATTTCCTACCGGTCGCCGCTTATCGTACGTCCCTCAGATCACCAGTTCCTACAACACAGAGGAGCATGAACTGCGCCAAAAAGAGGAATGCCTTCGCCAAATGGAGAATCTTCAGCGTGAAATGGAGGATATCCAGGAGCTGTACCAGAAAGTGCACGAGCTCGTCCACGAACAAGGCGAAACGGTAACAAAGGTCGAGGAGAACGTTGACGTTGCCCAGATCCAGGTAGAGGCAGGCGTCACAGCACTGCAAAGAGCGCTGGCATACAAGAAAGCCGTCTACCCGTTGGCCGGAGCGTTCCTCGGGTCGTGCATTGGTGGACCGATTGGACTGGTCGTTGGACTGAAGGCCGGCGGATTGGCTGCATTGGGCGGTGGATTGGTTGGGTTCGCCAGTGGGAAATTTATCAAAGACGTTGACGCCATACCACCGGACAGTGATGAGGTTGGTTCGAACGATAGCGCGACGGAAGCGACTGCCGGAACACCCACCGAACCGGGTGAAACAGATCCGATAGCCTCAAAAACATGACAGCTGCTGAATCGTTGCACGATCCAGTAAACGTTACCCCTCATCACAGTTAGTTTGTTAAGTTGCTGTATATTATTGCTAGTGCATTGATGTTTTTGAATCGCTTACCATTTTATGGGCTACGCGTCCCACCCTGTGTCGACACACGCAAATCAACCAACTAGCCGCTAATGTTTATCGTTACGATAAAAAAAATACATACAAGTTCTTTATGTTATTAACCAAACGATCATCCCGATGAAGAGCTTTATTTCAACCCAGTGCGTTCCAGTTGCACGTCCTATCGATGTAGTGCAAGCGTCTGCCGCGGAATTGAAGCATCTTTGTGGATTTACCCTCGCGGCGATTCTGTTTTGTCTTCTCCTTTCTCGCCTTGTACCACACCGGGTACTGACCGAATTGATCCTTTTTAGTTTTCACGTTGTACACATGCGCCACTTTCGTCTTCGGATGGACGACGGTAATGTGTTTCTCTTTCTTATTCTTCTTGACCGTTTTCATTTCCTTTGCCTTGATCTCTACCAACGCTTCGTTCTTCACCTGCTCTAGCTCCTATAAGTAAGATAAAGAGAAACGTTTTGTTTACAAACATTCGTGGGACGCATGGACATGATTCAGTTGAGCCACTTACCGTTTCTTTCTTTTTTTGCTCGGTGATATCCTTTAGCTTGGTCAGCAGATCGCTACCGTCCATGTCTTCCTCGATAAATCCGAGCATTTTCTTCAGTTTTTTAGTTTCCTTTATCTTGTTTTTGGCACGACGAATCGCGTTGTTCTGGTTACGACGCTTCTTGCAACGGGCAGTCATTTTGGTGCCGCTTCTGGTTTCTGTAAACACTCACAAACTATTGAAATAATCTGAATGTTTCAGTGTTTTACACTAAAACCCAACTATTTCCACCGGAGAACTATGAAATTCCACAAAGCAACACACAAAACGTGCTTCGTTGCGATGCGTCAAAAAGAAAAGAAAACAAGGATTCGTTAAACGTCAAGACGCTCCACACATCCCCGATGGCACGTTTTATATCACCTGGTTAGGAGTGATAAAGCAGCAGTAAATCAGAAGCGCGATGATTCACGTTTCTTTACCACGGCTCAGTATATGTTAAATAATACGATAAAAAGTGAAAAATGTTTGAGCTGAAATAACAATAAGTTTACAGCAAATGCTCAAAAGAACGAGCTGACCAAACAACGATCCAAAAACAGTTCGAGCTAGCACGCTAGAAATATTTTTTATACCAGAAATCTGCTCGATTCGAGTTCGAGAGAATGTTATACCAGCAAACAGCACGGTAATTTTATAGTACGTTAAACTATCGGTTTATTTACTGTTCAATTTATTAAAATCAAATAAATAATTCCTTTTTCTTGTATTTGATTTGCTATCCATGTTATAATAAAAATGACTTTTTTATTGGTCATGTAATTCCTGCATTCCCAGGAAAATTAAAAGTAAATACTCAACAATCATTAAATTTGTTTTCGAGTTGGTCTAACGATTTGAAAAACCAATCAACTATATCTGATCAGAAAGTTTCGTAACATAAAATTGATAATTTTTGTTGTCAGAGATCAATTGCCAAAAGCCTTTTATATGCCTTAACTAACAAAAAAACGTACTTCGGTTGAAATGTATTAAAAGGAATTCATTTCAATAATTTCAAAAGAGTATCAACGTGGCTAACTCAAACATTCTACCGCAATTCGACCGAACAATCGACTGCTTCAAAGCATTTTTTTTTCTTTACAAGTTAACAGCCAATTCTCTCATTAAGCGAACCTATCAATTGAATCGATCTCAACGTCCACAGTCTTACACATTGACCAATCAACGGCGATTCATTCGTGTTTCAGCTGCAGATTGACGGATGGGTGTTGATTTTCCTTTGATTTCGTTTTTCATTACCGATGGACCCGACCGTCGCGGAGCAGAAGCAACGGACCGTGGATGCACGCCCTCCGAACGCATTTCTAAGGGTGCTCCCGAGGGGTGATTTTCGCTTAGGGTGAAAAAAAATGACACCCCCTCGTCCGAGGGTGAGCGTGTGCGAAGGAGACCGAAGATGTGGTGGCAGAAGGGAAAAAAAAACAACGTGCACGAAAAAATCAACATGGCTGCCCGGTGAACTCACACACATCCAAACGCAAGCAGCGTCGTGGTGTGATGGGATGGGAGTTTTCTTTTCCAACACTTTGCACCGGGGGTGGGAGAAAAATGCTTTTTTTCCCGGGCGTTCAGCCATCTTCTTCTGCGTACCGTCAGCGGACTAATGCGAAGCTGGTCAATTGCACGTACACTGGCGCAAGCGAGACACTTTTTTCTGTGCTTGTGTTAGTTCGGTTGGTGCGAACACGAAAGAAAGTATCCTTAGCCCGGCGGGCATGGACCGACGCCGACCGAAGGACCGTTGGTGGATTCTAGCGCGGCCGTGCAGAGGATTCGCGGAAAATTTCGAAGGAAATAATGAGGTTTTACCCGCGCACCGCTCCCATGCTAGGCACGTCGTTACATTTTGTACATTACAGCGCCATCTCGGACCATCATAATCAACTCGAACGGAACCGACGAACGAAGGATGCTCTCATTTGGGAGTGGAGTTTTCGCTTCTCTTTGGAAAAGTGCAAGAGCGAGAGCAGCAACGGAAGGGAAGCAGCATGGGGGAAAAAAGCAGCATTTTGTCCTCCTTCGTCCTTCGAACCGGAAAGGCAGCCATATTTGCACAGCCGCTTAGGAGATTTTTATTAACGAGGAAACTTTTTATTTTATCGTTATTTTTTTTGCGAGCAACTTTCGCCATTGCGCTAGGCAAAGTTTTGGAAGTGGTTTCTTGTTTCTAATTGAAATTTAACACAAGTTCTAATTAGAGCGAAGTATGTGCGCGTTGAGAATGATTCGTTATAAACAATGAAAATCGGAAGAGTGTGAAGTATACAAATTTCACACAGCACTGCTATACTTATCGGTGTAAAATTTAGTAAAGAAATCTTGAATCTTGCTGGTTTCAATTAAAGATTTCAATCCACGGTAATAATGAATTAGATGGAATCAATTAAAACACTGACTCCAACGATTTCTTCGCTTCCGAGTGTTACGTTGGCATCATAAATCAACATGACTAACTGCACCGCTTTGAATAAGAAAAAAAAAACGCTATACTTACATGCACACCCACCATCCGCAACCGTTATAATCGACGATAATTACATTCCAATTAAGCGCAATAAATAATTTGTTACTATTGCACCCATCAGTTGGGACGCAATTAGTACGGTAAGTGTGCGCTGTGACGGAAGATTTTACCAGGAATGGATGGGATTTGTGTTAGATGGGCGAAAGTGTGGTAGTAAGGAAGTAAACAAGTGCAGAAATAATAAGATGCTGACGGGTGGGTTGCGTCGATAAGTTTCCCCATTCGTTGGAGTCCTTGGCAACTACACGCACAGTCAGTCAGTCGACTGTTAATGCAAGCAAGAGTAAACCAAAAGAATCAATACACTTTTACCACAAAACGATGGGGGAACGATTAAAAAAAATTGACACATTAAAATCGACTCGCATGGAGAGTAAACATACTCAAAATATGTAAAAATAATTAATTCTAAAAGAGATGGCCAGTATTTTCAGGGATAAATGAGTTATAAAGGGACAGTTTAGTATATACTTAGATGTGTGCTATATAGAATTTATTAAGAATTATTTTAATTTGGAATATTATATTTGGAATACTACGCAATACTTTAGGTGAGACATAGAATAAAGCGGGTCGACAGTATTTTAACAAGCAATATATGAAGTAATGATTGTGTTTTATAATTTGGAAAGAAATTTCACTAAATTTGCCAATTTTTTTATGTTAATTTCAGTTTGCACTTTAAATAAAGTAAATTATAGCTTAAAACATAATTTGTTTGTAACAGGTAAAAACAAAATAGTCAAAAACGTGGTATGAACCCACAAATCGAATAAATATCTGATACGTGGTTTTTCAGTTCTCCCGTAAAAACTAATTTTTGTTATGTAAAACGGCGAAGGAAAGAAAATAAAAGCTGGATAAACATTGTATAACGAATGCTTGCTACAATATTGGCTTCCAGAGTATAATACTGATCAACCAGCAGGCCCACCGATGCAGTCTAAACCTCACTTTCGCTTACAGTTTATTGTTCTAACTATCCAACGATCTATCTTGTCTAGTTACTTAGGTACGAAGAACAATGTCAGAGTTTGCTTCGATCCGCGGCAGGTAGTGAGATACTCGAGTATAAACCGAAGGTCTACCGACCGAACAGCCGGCAGCAGATCCAAACGAAACAATTCCTATCTGGAGGCTTCCACCATCCTGGACGGCCAGAGGACCACCGGAGTCACCGTTGCACGATGAGCGACCACCCTCTCCGCTCAGGCACACGTTCTGAGCCTGGATAAGGGCGGTGTTCCAGCGGGCAATGCAGGCGGCGTTGGTCATGACCGGGTTGGTCGTGAACCTAACAACAGCTGAGGTGGGACCAACGTTGGTAGTACGTCCGAATCCAGACACGGTTCCGGTGAATCCTCCGAACTGACGAGTGTCCGATCGAGCCGGTAAACGAATGGGTTGGACACGTGTGTTGAAGGTCATCGGAGTGTTCAACCGAACGATGGCAATGTCGTTGCGGATGTTGGACGCTGTGTAAAGTGGGTGTGCGTTGATTCCATTGCGTGCGAATCTGATCCGCTGTTGTGATGGCTCCCGCCTGTTGCGATTATGAGCGCCCATGATAGCCGTTCCACCGAGGGCCAACGTCGAACGTCCGGACACAACACAGTGAGCTGCGGTCAGGATGAAGTTTAGGGTTAAGATGGAACCGCCGCATAGACCAGCTCTACCACCGAAGCTGCTGATGAGTGCAATTTGATACGGAAATTGGCCCGGGATAGCCTCCTGTCCGTTGGTGACACGCTGCACAGGGCGTGCCGTACGATAATGCTGCAGTTCGGCCGGTAGACGATCCCAGTAGTGATCGAATTCCTCGATCGGATGCACCTCGGACCAATCGATATCGATCCATTCTGCGCGGGAAAGTGAAACCAGGGTAACTAGTGACAGCAAGCTTCTCATCTTGATTCTGAATTTCGAAACTAATGATGCGCTGGAGAGTCTTGGTCGTTGTTTTATATACTGAAACCCCGTTCTATTTCCTTATCGTAGTAATTAGCAGTGGGATTATTTATCTAGTAACAACCTTTGATAAGCAAATCGGACGAAACGTGTCCCCGTTGCTCGAGATAAGGTACTAAAGAAAGCCACGAACCAGTTTCACGTGGTTATATTCTCCATTTAAGCTACATAAATACTGAGATTGGTGGATTTTCATTAAATTCTGTAAACCCCGGGTTGTGTGTTACAACCGGACTTTATTGTTACAACGCTTGTCCACGAATTAGACAAACAGGTGGCGCTCCAGAGCTCTTGGAAGTAAGATGCGAAGCATGTTTAATTTTTGCTTTATGAAAACGAATCGGGATAGTGATTCCAAGAAATAATTCCTTTTATTCCATGGTAGAGATTCCTGGAAATTCTACCACTTTGCAATGAGACACTATTTACAGCAGATAAACAGAATTTTACTATATCAAGACTTCATGATATGAAAACTCTAACGAGCTTACGTTTTGTTCATTGTTGTTACATAGTATCTAGTATTTTGGGACGAAAGAAGAATGAAGCAAAGCCGAGATCCAAATGCATGCTCTTTAATCTCCGGAAAAACTGAAATTCGTACCAATTATTTGGAACTGATAAAACCGAGAACATCGGGATTGGTTGAAATATTATTTTGCTAGACGATTAGTTGCTCTGGAATATCTAGAAGTGATGTTTCAGGAATAGTAGTTGTTTATGTTAGTGTGTGATTCTAAGTAATGGTCATTTTATAGTAATTTTTTAAATTAAACTAAACACTTTTGTTTAATAGATATTTGCATTCTTTTCACGTATACTTTGCGGTCTAAGTGATTCTTATAATCGATCCACTCGACTTGAACGCCAGACGTTGGACAGAAACTCTCCTTCGCTTCCAAAAACACATACACACACTCATGACTGCAGATGTGATGAATCACATGATGAGTAGGTTACACCTTGTGCGAATATAAGCGCGCACGGTTCGCGAACGAACCATGATTTACGACGAAAGTTGGGCTTGATTATGGATTAATAAATTAATAGGCAACCCTCCCGGTCCGGCCGGTCGACGTAGGTGGTTTGCCGGACCGTTCGCATGCCGCTCCGTTTTTCGCACGACGGGCACGAGCGCAAGGGGAGTGTTGCGAAAATATATGACCCCGTAATGAAGAGTGGCGGCGTCCGGTCTCGATCCAGCCGGCGGAAGGTGTGATCGATCGATGAAGGTGTGATTTTTCGAGGGATGATGAAGTAGAAGGTGGAGTTCTTTTATCCACGTGGTTTACTCATCAAAAGATCGATGAGTATTCACCGCGAAAGCGTTTTATCTTAACAACGTCTAGCTTACAAGCAAAATTACTTTGTTAATCTCCTTTCGTATCTAGCTGTATGCTATTATCGGATACTACTGCTTACTAGCATTGTTCCAAACATATAATTTTATTCTTCTAGTATGAAGTTATTTAGCACAAGATGTCGGCACATAGTAACCGACAAGGCATACTCAATATATGATTTTATTTTTCGATTTTTTTGCTATTACAAAAAAAAAAATAAAAAAAACTCATGAGACTAACCTCTGAAGCACCTCAATGATGTTCGTGATAAAAATGGACAAGTTTTAAAGCAATTTGTGTTTTGTAAAAGTACTTTAAAAAACGACAGGAATTTAATACTTACCAACGGTAGGATTTAAATCTAACAACACGTTGCATACATTTAGGCGCTTCGGGTCAGGCTCATATTTAAAAAGAATCCTAGTGTAACTTAACGTTATCTTCAATCACACTCTTTTGGACACGTTGGTAGTTCCGAGTCCAACTGATGGAGTACGCAAAATAGTACGCTTGTTAACTCAATAATCAAACCAATCATCAACGTGAAAGTTTCAAACGAAGCGAACGTCACTCCAGATCGCATCGGGGAATCGCACCGCCCGCGACCACGCTCAGCTGTAAGTGCATGTTGCAAACGTCGACAGCTCACGATCATTATGACATTAGGGACGTACGAACGCC
>JXWZ01004323.1:0-10815 GCA_000956215.1 Anopheles farauti No. 4
CGGGAAATTGCATAATTTAGACCATGAAACTACAACGCGCACCAGTTGGATCGAAAGAGGTTACGCGTTGGAGGTGGGCAGGATCTGTCCTTCTAGTTCGCGGTCCTCTTCCCACCCCATCTCTTCTCGTGATATCATCTCTTCGCTCGGGCTGTCATTGCTCCGGGCGCCTGCAACGTGTACAACCCGCCTTGTTAAGCCTAATTTATTCAAGGGTACTAATTAGTGTAAACCACCCCTCCTATTGTCCCGTCCTGTCTGTCGCAGCAAATGGACGATGAGAGGTGTGCGCACTGCCACAACCACAACGCAACGCGCACCATTGAATCGACGGCCAGCGAAGGTCAGCTATCGGCGCCGGCGCACCGGGGCCAGGTTCTGGATGTTGTGCAATGGCTAACACGAACAGAAGCCGCGGCCTCAGCAGCAAAAACATACAGTAGCGCAATCGGTAACGCCACCACCCGCACACCCGAAACGATCGTGCAGGTTAGAAGCGTGGCCGTCGACGACCGAAGGACCAGCGTTCGGAAAACTTCACAACCGTTTCACCCGGCGTATGATTTGACCTCTCTCTACCGAAAGCAGTGTGGCAGAGAGCATAATCGTGGCAGAGAGCCCTCACCCAGCACTTCCACCGTGATGTTGGGTGGAGGCCGGATAACGTACGCACGAATCTAAGCGCTGCAAAATGTAACCCCGCGGTAGCAGATGGTTGCATAGATTGTTGTCGCGACATCGATGACGTACACCAGGCACCGCACCAGCCCGGTGCCCCGCACGTCGGTTACGCATGTTTCGACGGTAAAGATCAACTTCCATTATTCGAAAGAATTGCGAGACGTCGGTTTACCTTCGTGTCGCACAGGCGGCGACAGCGGCGGCATCGACGGATTGTGCGTCCCACCTTCTGTCTCTTTTAACCGTTTGGGGAAGGTGACTCGAAGAGCCGGCATGCTTGCTTGCACAATTCTCCCCCTTTCGCACCCTCCAAACTCAACCCGCCTGGTATAGGAGCGATGAACGAACGTACACACAGCGGCATGCGGAGACAAACACAGCTGTAGAGCGGGCGCGTTAGGTGAGAAGATTATGTTGAATGCTACTACCCAATCATTGATCTAGGCGGCAGAGCAACACAGCGTCGTTGTCTTCCACCACCCAAAAACGCGAGTAATGCAATTGACCTCGTGCAATACCTGCAACACTCACACATACACACACGGTCGCTGCTCAGAAGTGGTAGTAGTTGTAGTAGAAGCTCCATGACATCCAAGTCGGCGTTGCGCATTTTCGCGTCGTTGTTGTGCTGGTGTTTGTGTGGTGGTACTGTGCATGGAGTCTGTCCGGATTGCAGAATGGTGGGAGTCTGCTCTATTGGCATTGCGATAACTTTAACGATCGACTGCCTGACAGCGAAGAAACCGCTACACCGTGTGCGCGCGCGCGCTTCCAATGTCACGTTGCAACACGTGCTCTCGCCCGCCACAACCGGTTCTCTTGCTGGATCCCTTTCTGATCTGTTGGCTCTCGCGATCTTCTCACTCTGCTTGATAATGATAACGTTTAATATCATTTTAATTACATTTAGCCATGAGGATGAAGTAATTGTTAACCATTTCAACGGGTTTTTGTAGAAAAATAAAACACTTTATAGCAAATAAACCTATCGATTTTATGTCGATGCTAAGTCAACGAATGTAGACGAAAATAAAAAAATGGTACCAAAGAGTTGATTTCTATTTCGGCCGAAATGTCTGGGTCTCTTGAGTGTTGATATTAGCGACACAGCAATAGATCAAATCTCGACAAAACGAAACAAAATTGCAATCGATAGCGCACGTCCGGTTCAATAATTGTAGCACGTGTTCCGATTTTTCGGACACTCCTCTTAAGCACGATTTGCCTTGAAACATGATTTCCATCACGATTGCGACTCTCACTCCCTTTCTACCCACGTCCGCCCTGTCCCGTACCAAACTTGTGTTGGTCACCAATCGCTCCCTTCATATGGTCGGTGCCCGCTGCAATGGTTATATTGTGGTCGTAGATTGAGGTCATAGAGCATATGGCTAGAAGGCAATGCATTCACAGACAGGCACTCACCAAAACCCCTACAAACAGACAGCACAGTGTATACTTGCGCGTTGCGTCGATGTTGGATGAGAATAATGAGTAGCGAAACCAAAAGCAGCGCGAAACGAAAAAAACGAGAGTAGCAAAGAGCCACCGTGTCCGCCGCACCCAAGGCAAGGCAGAGCAGAGACCCACCACCTGGACCGGACTCTGTCCGTGTTCAAGCCGGCAAAAAAAGGTGCGAAAGGGATAACCAGATGCGAACGAGGGAACGAGCAACAACGAACGCGCAGCCATCAGTGTGGTTGTTGCTGGCCCGCGTAAAGGCTATTCATTGAACCATAGTTTTCAAGGTTTCGCTGTTCCAGTTTACTACCCAAGTAGTAGTAGTAGCAGCAGCAGCGGTGGAGTTTGTTGCCAATTTGCCAACACCAGCGTGGTGCCATTGCCTGCTGTCCTCGTAAAACTCTCACGAATCAGAACCTAAACGGCGTGTCTCCCCACGTAAGCGCCACAAGCGAAACGAAACCGGATGAAAACGTATGTTACGACGCATGTGAAATCTCTTCCCAGCACAGCGAGCGAATAGCGATTGAAAATGGTTATACTGCGAGAAAACGTAATTTTGGTCCATGTTCCACTAGAAGCTCGTTCCGTGTTGCAGAATCACGCACCAAGAACATAATATAAACTAGTTAATTTCGCCCCGTTTGCAGTACTTCTCGCACGGCCACGATGACCTTTCATGGTCTAGTGAGGTGAAGAATATTGTTGCCGGCACGCGCACCGGCAAACTACGCGTGCTAAAGAAGCCGGGAGAGCATCACCGTGGGCAAGGCAAACAATCCGGTCCCCTTCTTGCTTGCGACACGCGTACAATATTTTTTAATGTGTTACGTTACCGATAGATATGCAACACGTGGCAGCAGCAAATTTTATGCGAAGCTCGCTTCTCCCCGCGCTAGGCATTTTGGCACGGAATGAAGCAGTGGTGCAAGAATGGCAAACGAGGCAGCCGTCCAGCCCTAACTTTTTAATTGGTCACAAAGGGATATCGGGTGAGTGAGTTGCTTTTTGCTTTTGCGATGCTTTCTTCCGCTTTCCGAAGGGAGAATCCCTTGTTTTGGAAAACTGTAACCCCCGGGCAGTGTGCCGGCTCGTGCTCGTGTGCCGGAATGATCTAAATCCTGTGCGCGCTTCTGCTTCGTTGATCGTTGTGGTTGGATGCGTGCTCAATCGAGGGCAACTTGTGACGGGATGTTTTGGCCAAGCAGATGAACCAAACCGAAACGCGGGCGTTCGCATAAGATTGTTTCGTAACGCCAACAGACATTCAGATTCACAGAGTGGTGTGTAGTATCTGTCTGTGCCTTAAAATGCCTACCGCTCTCGGTTTCAATTATTCTTCCAAACCAACTGCCAACGCTATAATTCTTGCTCCTACGATGATCACTATGCAACAATGCACGCTTCGAAAGGGGATTGGCATATTAACCCACCGGTCTGGCCGGCCACTTATGAGTGGCCAACTAGACACTAATTTTATTAGCAAACTTCACCACCGGTCCCATTAGACGGCCGCCGAGAGCCACACAAACAAACCCTTGGAAAAAGAAACCCCCGCGCCTGCGGGTGCGAAGCATTCGTGTGTTTTGTTTTGTTGCCCACCACCAATTATGATTCCTGATCGAGTACGCGGCGCGTGATCGACACACTTTAAAACCCTCGCAGGAAGTAGTGAGACGAGCGAGACGACGCCAGTTTGAGCTGCTAGTTGAAAGCATAGATACAGATTCCCATAACCTTCGCAGCATTGCTTTATGCTGTATTGCTCTAACTCGTGGTTTTGCTCAAACCACATTCGGTCGCGATAAAATGTTTTGTCTTTGATAAATGTAATCACTGACGTGGGAACGCAAAGGTAAACGAGGGCGCCCCTGGGCTACAATGTAAACATGTTAAGACGCTACAATTCTCATATCGATTCTTGGCTGTTTTGTTTTATTTTACACCAGGCAGAGGGAGAGCATAAACTGACAAATGCACCAGAACAATGAGTCAGTGCTGGAGACTGTAGTCATATCTGTTGTCATAGCGATCGCTAACAAAGAGACCTGCGAATTGGCCTTGTACTGAAATGTCGTTGTCGTTCTTGTTAGCTCGCGAAAAAGCTACTAATGCGCAAAAAGTACACTGCGACCAGAACGCGCTAGCTCTGAGAGTGTGTCAATACTGTGATATCGTGATGTAATTTCATCTCTACGGCTGTCGGCTGACATCATGAGTGTTTGGGATCGAGTAGGATTAAGGCTTGATATCCGAAAAACTGGTTGCGAATATTCGTCAACGCATCGACTGGAACCTACGACACACGGATAACACAGCCCAACCTGTTGCAACCTGATTCGTTTGTGTCTCGCTCCATACCCATTCGCTCCATGTATGGAGCGATCACGCATCTCTTAGCGTCGGGTTCTGCTATCTGTCGCATAGATTCTACATCTCCCAACAGTGCTGTTTATCACCCCACGCAAGACCTTCTTGTGCTAGTGTGTGTGCATTAGTGTGTACCTACCTTTCACGGTCCGCAAACACAAACTTCCGCAGCTTGAGATCGCGCAAGACGATGCCTTGCTCATGGCAGCTTTTGACCACCTCGCACATTTGCCGACACAGTCGGCGGGCTTCCGGTTCGCGGAGTCGTTTCCGCACGCGCACGTACGAATGGAGATCGCCCTGCAAAGAAATTGGCCAGTTTGTATAACCACTATCTGCGCTCCAGCTTTATCTAACGCTATTTTACCTCGGACGGGCTGAACAGCAGATACGTTTGGTTGTTGCCTTGTATGACTTTGTGCAGCGCGTTTACGTGCGGGTGACCATCCAACCGGAAGTGCGCCGTGAGCAGGTTCGAGCACGGATTATTCGCAATCTGTAACGGAAAATTATATGTTCGTCATCAGGTAGCTTAGTACTGGCTTCAACGGTTATTTATCGGAGCAGTTGCTAATATTAGAACACACACAGATAAGGACTGTGGCGCAGGTACGCAACATTTGGCAATCTCGTTCGACGCAACCTCGTTCTACCAACCAATGGGGCGAGAAGTCCGCGCATGATTCATCCATGTGAAGAGCGTTTTGAAAACAAAAACAATACGGATAAAATGGCACGTACCAAAACATGTGCTTTGTCATGAGCTTATTTTTGTATCGCAATTCCTTGTACCGCACATAAACGCATCAATAGTGCCAATAAAAAAATCAGTTTGTATTATATGAGTCTCCAACATTCCTTACCCCATTAACGTCTTGGTAGGCAAGGAAAAAAATAATTAAAATCCTATTAAGAAGCCCGATAGCAATTAAGGGTTGACATTTGTAACCATAACATCATCTCTGCATGGTAGACCTGACTAACGATCAATTTGAAAACACTTTTGCACCCTACTTTTATGCGACGACAACGATTGTCCAGAGTAAAACCGTTGGGGCAACATTTGTTCGTGTGCAAAGAGAGCAATAATGTTTACAATTCTGTCGGGTACATAGCTAGTTTCGCATAGTTTCCGTACCTTGCATACCAGCTCCTCGTGCGATTTGATATCCAAGCACCGGTACAGGTTGTTCCCTTCGACCGGTTCCATCAGCAGGTAGCGATCGACGAGGATGATCGCGTTCACTGGTGGCGGCGTAACGTTCGTCGAGATCGCATCTCGCAACGGGTAGGTGTTGCTGCTGCTGCTCGCTGCAGAATTGCCGGCGTTGTTGCGATACCGATTGAAGGAGGAACTACCGGAGTTGGCGTTGCTTGTTTGGGCGCATCGGTGTAGATGATGCAGATGGTGGCTTGAACACGCACGATGGTAAGGACACGTTTTGTGGCTGGAGTTTGTACTATTGCTGCTGGTGCTGACGCTGCTACTGCCATTCCCAGTAGACCCGGAACTACTATGGCCTGCGACCCGTTCGATTCCACCATTACCGCCCGCGGACATATAGTATGGGTTCGAGAGCAGTCGATTCAAGATGGCCATGTTGGAGGCGACATCTGGCACTGCACCAGCGGATGGACCGGTAGTGATAGTGCCTACCGGTGTGCCCCGATCCTCCGAGGACGAATCGTCCCGCCCGGCACTGGCTGCTTCCGGCACACCGGAACCGGCCGGTTCGTCCGGCTTGTGCAGGCGTGGCAGTAAGTCGTTGATGTGCACCACCGAACTCGTCGGTGAGACACTCGTGGCTGCATTGAGTACATTCATTTTTCGCACCACACAGCACGCGGGGGATTCGTTCAAATGTGTGGAGTGTGTTGTTGTAATGCTCCCACTTGATTGAACACTTCAAAACCGGTTCGATGGTTGCTCGCGTGGTAACGAGATGGGGCAGCGTATACCAGTACAATTTGCAGCGGATTTGCTTTAGCACAAATTAGAACTTTAACATATTAAAAAACACTTAAGGACTACTTTTTTTTTACACAATTTCACCTGCGATCACCGGCTCAGCTGCGATGCAACATGTGATCGGGTGTACTAGGTCGCCTTTCTTTATAATGCCATTGCTGCCGCATGAATCACGCGCGGATGTGACCCATTTTCCAGCAATTCGGAACTGTTTGAACCACAGATTTACTTCACACACTCATTCAACGCTACCGTCACACGATCGCATTAGGACGATGGTTCGCACTACACACTACACATACACTTTAGCGATCGCCATAGTTACACAGACTTCATGACGTCGTCACACACGCATGATAATCGCTATCAATGAACACTCATACACACGCGGACCAATTATCACGCGGTTCGCCTTCTTCGCACGACAGCACAGAGTTGCTATTCCTTTTTGCACACAGTGAAACAAACTCAAACACTACTTCGGCAGGACACTCTGACGAAATGGAACACGATGAATGGTTCAAGGTAACCGTCGTGGAGCTCATCGACGGAGCTAACAGAGAAGGAGGGAACAGAAAAAACAGGCAGTTAGAGTGTGAGCGTTGGAAAGGGGCAGGACCCACGATTCAAGTAGGCGATCAAATAGCCGCTGACAACGTGCTTGAGTGCGCACTATGAAATCCCGGAATTCCTGTATTTCACAACCGTGTTCGCGAGGTGTTTGCGAGGAAAGATCGGTGTGTGTGTGTGATGCATGGCGCAACCTCTAGATAACGAGATGTACGACACGACTGATAGCGGGGAGAGAACGCGTAGCAAAACTGCAATACCCTGTGGTTGTTATCTTATCTTGCCCTCTCGCATTCCCCGCTTCGCAATCCGTGAACTTTTCTTATCGGGAACAATCACGCCAAAATCTTGACAAGGGATGGTGAAACTTTCGGTACCAAATTCAACGACTTATATCGACACCAAACACTACAGATTGGTCGTAATTGTAACACACTTCGCAATCCAAGCGGCTTTTCTGATCGAGATCGAACTAAGGAAGGTGGCGTGTAGCATTGGCGCTCTTTACCCCGCTGCTTTACCCCGCGAATAATGGAACGGGTTGCTTCTAAATCAAACGAGTGCGCGGGGTGTGCGTAACTATAGCAACGCCAGCGAAACAGGTCATCCAACGGAACTTGTGAATCAACGTCGAGTCATCGTTGACTTTCCTGTGTGTTGGCCCTTTCACCCGATGAGCCATTCTTTCTCCAATGAAATTTTCCACTGGATCCGACGACGACAACTTTGGATTTAGCGTTTTTTCGTTTTGCTGGCGCGTCGTTTTTGAAGTCAATCATTTGCGTCACCACGATCCATCAATGGCAGCACACATTTCGTTTTGCAACGAACCCATACCCATACGCAAGGGTCACACACGTACCGATACACGCACACATTGATGGACGGTTGTGAAAGCATCTCGTTTCCAAACACGCACACAAACGCACAATCACGCAGCAAATCCTCGTTGTATCTCCTGTTCGCACCCTAACTCTTCTTATTTACGAAGGACTTCGAAAGAAATGATAAAATAAGGTTGCGCGAAACAATAAGGTTGCGGTGACTGTCGACCCTTTCGGGAGGGGTGAAGGAATGTGTACACACGATATCTCGCAAAACAACGCTATTCCATATGCGCACGTACAAATACACACACATACGTAAACACACCTTCCTCAGAAGTGGCTTTCGTGGATAACAACACAGCACTACAAAGCGTATTTCACAAATTGTGTTTCACGCTTTCCCGTGCTAACGCCATATTGTTCGCAAATAACTCATTCAAAAAAGGCTATGCATCTCGCAGCACCACTACAATGACTACACTTTGTTATTAAACAGAAATATTACCCGTGCACGAAACACTGTCTCGAAGACCCGTTGGATATATATGTTTATGAACAAAATATTGTATATAGGCAAAGAGACCACACAAGAACACACGATGTTGCGAATCCGAAAAAATATTTGATTTCAATATTGACCAAACGACTTCGGAGCAGAAAATTTCAAATTATTTCGCTGGTGCCAAGCGCAGCACGAACTTTTCAACAATCCGAGCTCCGACAACAGCACGCACACGGCCACGTCCAGCCGACTTGAGAACAACATCAATAAAAATATCAAAAATACCAATGCAAATTTCGTTGAAAAACATCGACAAATCAACAACTGTCAAAATTGAACAGATTGCCCAGCCTCTACAGTCGTGAAGCGGAGGGCTACAGTGAGTAGCCGAATGTGATGTTTATCACGCGAACAAAATAAAAAAAGAATATATTAAATTTAACATTGTATGAAATTTTTACTTATGTAATATGTTAGAAAAAAATTAAGACCGTTTCTTGGGTATAAAAAGCCCTTTGTAATGTTCTATTGTACATGCCACAGTACAATTGTCAGATGCCCTGACCGCTCTTTAGTTCTGTCAAATAAAAATATGTTCCTTTTTGTTCGAACCGTTAACTGACAAAACGTGCTTCTGTTCTGTTCCGCAAATTATTTAAAATTGTAATTGTAATACACCATTGAAATTTAATTAAACGATAATTAAAAACATGAATTAGAGCAGTTCTCATGAATTCCATGGCGACATAACATTCAATGTTCCTATAGAGAACATGATTTATTAATTCATCTTTAATGTTTTTGTCTAATTTTACGATTTAATAAAACTTAATAGAGTCGTAATACATAAGAAAATAAAATTTATTAAAACGTAATACGACACCTTTTAAATACACTACCAAATATATCATTGAACATTAAATAATGTCGTTAACACAATGGCGCAGCACTTTCAAACGCTTTTGTGCAAGCTCTTTTCTATCGTTACTCTATACTTTCTTTAATATTTCATGTATTGTTTATATCATTGTAACTTGAGGTTACATTGTATTGCAAATATTGATAATTACATTACATTGGGAAAAGCTCAAAAATACAAGAGCAAGGGACTAATATTAGAACATATTTGGATTTTAAAACTAAAGGACTACGAAGTTTGTTATTGTGTCTTGCCATATGGAACATGATTGAAAACCCACTGCATTGAAAGCAATAAAAAGGCATTAAAGAGTATTTAGGATAACCGTACCAGTTTCCAACAGAACTTATAAAAGACGGAAATATTATATATCCGTCTGAAACAAACCGACTGCAACAAACCGTCCGTCAATACATCATTAAAAATTTCCAACGCAAAACCAATAAACAACAAACGGCACTAGCACAACTGTCATCATCATCGTAACGTCATAGGATTGTTCAGCCGCCATTGTTAAAACGGTAAAGCGATAAAATAGAGCGAGCTTTCACGCCAGAATGAGACGTAAAACAACTTTGGCCGTATAAACGCTTACAGAAAAAGTTCAGGTCGTGCAGGTAAAAACAAAATTGGCGAATGGAGCGCATTGACCTAGGCCAACATAAAATGATCCTGCGCGACGTGGTAGGCAAAGTGGAATTTCAAACTCAAATTCAAACTCAATTAAACATATCATTCTGTGGCGTCGAAAACAAAACAATTAAGTTTAAGAAATGCTTATTGTTATGACCTAGGAGTTTCTGACTTAATCACAGCAAAATCGTCAAACATGTGCAAACATACAATTATGCACGATCGTGATAATCCATCGTATCTTGATCTTAATCCCTTTAGATCAAGATACGATGGATTATCACGATAAAAGTGAATACCAAAAATAGCATTGACTTGCGTTTTTTGAAATTATGATTTAGGTCTTATTTATATGTCGATTGCTTATGTATCCCGGCACCGCAGCAACTTTATAAGCATCAAACGTAATAATCAACGTATTAAAGATTTTCCTAATTGGCGAATAACATCGAAATCGAACGGCTTTGTCGGTAAACCCCTAACTGTAGCAAAAAATTCCTGGATAATCAAATCGATTATCAAATAACTTAAACTTTGTAGCAGTATATTTATACCACTTGAACAAGTAACATTCCATTTTTCATTTTAACTCATACCAAGAAAATATATAACATCTTTTTACAGAAGATAACCAGATCAATTTCTAAGGATTTTTTGGGGTTTCGATTTGTTTTGTCTGAACATAGTAAACTATTATATACTATTATTGCTAGTAGGATCTATTTTTGCTTTAATTAAATAATTCAAACTAATTAATGAAATGAATGAATGAATGAAATAATGTACTAAAATTATTTTGATTATATATTTCCAGTTCGATAAAATACATCACGAGAAGACTGCACATTATTTATATTCTATGAACATAACTCGTATCCCCTTC
>JXWZ01004326.1:0-19252 GCA_000956215.1 Anopheles farauti No. 4
TTTTTCTCTCTCTCTCTCGCGTAGGAAAACGTCCTGCTGAAACAGCGCGGCAGCAGCACGATAAAGGTGATCGATTTCGGCAGCTCCTGCTTCTCGGACCGAACCGTCTACACCTACATCCAGTCGCGCTTCTACCGATCGCCGGAAGTCATCCTCGGCTACCCGTACGACAAGGGAATCGATATGTGGAGCTTAGGTAAGTTTTATTTTTATTTTTTGTACACGGTCGGCACCGTGACCGTGGCGGTGGAGGAAACCAGACGAAAAGAAGGCGTTTTGTTATTGCATTTGGTTTTATTGCGCCCGGTTTTCCGGTGACGGGGAAATGAATTTTAGATGATCTGCCATCTCGTCCGTCCCCTTCCTCCCCGCAAAAAAAAAGTACACCCACACAAACTCCTACACGCTCCAATTGACCTCTTATAATCGAGTAAATACGTCCGTCGGAACGGAATGAATATTTAACCGAATAATCAATCCCGACCCGACCGTTCACAGCCGAGCGGAAGGAGACACAAAGGAAAACAGAAACAAAAGCACGTCGGGGACGCGGGTTACGGGTGAACAGCCGCGTGCACGCGTGAACCGGTGTTTGACGAGGGTGTATGATGATATCAGCAGGCGAGAAGAAACTTTGCTCGCTGCGAACCGCCTCCGGATGATATTAAAAATTCACTCGACAGGACGTGAAATGGTGGGAAAGTGAACGTCCGCTCGAGCGATGGAACCGTATGCTGGGCTAATTCTTTCGGCAAATCATCACTGCGGGAGAGAATTTTGATGAAACATCGCTTTTCATGGGGAAAAAATCATCTTTTATGTTTTTTTGTGTGCCACAACAAACTTTAACTCGCAATTTAAACATTAATAACACTTAGTTTGCATACATTCGGGCGCAAATTTGGGTGGAGCGACATTTTAATTCGAATGAAATAGCAATCGTCCTATAGCTGCCAAAATGTTTTGAAAATACACTTTTGATAAATAACCAAAAATTTTGTGAAATATTTTCACGTATTCACGTGTTGAAAATATCATCCTAATTAATGTTCGATGGTAAAGCATTTTTTTTTTCAAATTTTTGGTAACGAAATATTTTCTGAAGCTTCAGAAGCTATCTTCTGAGATTTGATGTACGAAATTAGCTTTTAATTTTTCAATGTATTCTTTGTTTATTTTTTCTGGAAAAAGGCCAAAATTTTGCCAATACTGTCTCAATTATTTTTTATAGAATAAGTTTTTAAAATGATAATTTCAAAACGTCCTAGCGTTCCGAGAAAGGTTTTGCATGTTCGCTTGTTAGCTTTTCTGTTTAATAATGACCCAACGATAATTGAATATTAAATAAGCTATTTCTAGCCAAGTGCTCGAAACCAATTCATTATC
Organism: Anopheles farauti No. 4; assembly: GCA_000956215.1. Classification (NCBI taxonomy): domain Eukaryota; kingdom Metazoa; phylum Arthropoda; class Insecta; order Diptera; family Culicidae; genus Anopheles; species Anopheles farauti No. 4. The sequence goes on from JXWZ01004326.1 coordinate 1,387, forward strand.
AACTTCCGGGTCGATAACAAGCCTAGAAATGAAATTCGACACGCACAGTGCAAAAGTTTCCGAATGGAAAATAAGGAACACATTTTTGTCGATGGAGACGCACGGTGCTTCACGCAGCAGACCAACACGCCGACGATTGATTATTCGAACGAAAATATTTGTATCTCGTTTGCAGTTTGGATCGACCCCCTATCTTTCCTTTAAAAGCAACATAAAACTGATTGCATTTTTCCCCAGCTTTGTGCGGCCTGCGAAACGAACCGAACCAAAAACCGGTGCGAACTGCATTTCCGCTGGGGTGAAGGTGCAAAGCAAACACACAATCAGGCGCAGCTGGTGAGCTTTTTCCAATCTTCCGGCACGATCCAAGCTCCAACTTGATAAAAGCATTTCACGCAACCTCCCACCCTGGAATGGGACTGGCATTGAGCGGCCCGTCGGTTGATTATGCACGTGGAAATAATCGATTGCTTGTCCGCTCTTGTCCACCCAGGAAAACCTTGGCACGAAGACCTACGGCGTGTTCGGATCCGCAGTGCGCTTCGCGTGCAAATTATTGTGTGTCTAGGTGTGTGTGTGTGTGTGTTTCTGAGTGTTTGTTTGCTTTTTTAACCTATCTCCATTGCCCGTAATTGATAATATGGTCGGTGTAAGTGTGGCGGTCGTATATGTACCCTTGCTTCCAAAAACCACCTGAACCTTCGTGAGCCGCGTGGATGATTATGTAAATTCACACATTCCATACGAATAACCGCGCGCGAGGCAATCAACGTGTCGACGATGAATCAAACGGTTCGCCGCAGGTGGTTTTTCCGACCGTTTTCCGTTGTTCGATGGTTCGCTTAGATGTTCACTTTACGACGCATCGTAAAAAAAAAAAACGAAGCGAACATCAAACATGCGTTGCGTGAGTGTTTGTGTGTGTGTGTGTGTTTGTGGGTGAGTTGAAATAGGACACTTTTCGCATTAGTGTTCAATTAGTGTTGGATGAATTTAGCGGGAGAGATAGGTCGTGTGACGAGGGTGTCGAAATGTGTTCCCATCCCCCATCAGCGTAGCGTGGAAAGTTCATTCAGAATGAGCGTTCCCGGGCGGGCTCCAGCTCACTTAGCGGTAATTGAATCGAACATGCAATACGCGCGTTTCAGGAGAGGAGAAGGACGGGGTGGGGGAAGGTGGAATGTTGGTCAATTGAACGTTCACACTCTGGCAGTGCAGGGCGGTAGGCAAAGGAGGGTTAATCCTTTATTCCTGTTTTTTTTGTGTTGGTGTGGGAAACGCATACTCAATAAAGGGTAGTTGATGACGAAAGGGTCCGTTGATGTTTGAGAGTCGATTCGTGCGTCACTACGATGAAGAGTGTGTTCAACACGTCCTTATGCATAGGTTATATTGAAAGTATTAGTGAAGACAATGCTTATTAAGCCTTTCCCAGGGAATCGAGGAATATTTTGATTAAATATGCCTCCTTCAAAATTCCATCATATCGAAAGCAGTCATAAAAGACTATATTCTATTTCTTCGGAAACCTATTAGGATTTCTTTGAAATGTATTTTGATATTTTTTATTACAAAAAATGTCAGTGAGCCCCAAATTTCACGGTTTAGAAATTGTTCTTTTGGGTAAGAAATTGAATAAAAAATATGACCATGGTAAATACTCTTTCCCAAAAGAAACAGTGGAATTTTAAAACATCAACAATATATTACCAAATTGTAAAAATGGTAATATACGTAATTAAATGCTGATTGGGACGAATGGCGCCAAAAAGTATGCAATCCGCATTACTTCGATGTGTTATTTTTGCTTCGTAATGAAAATAATTACTACAGATTAATTTTCTATATGACAAGCCTGCTTTGATCGAGGTTTTCGATGTATTTTAAAGTTATTAATGTGAATTGAATTTCAACTCCAGTTGACATTATGGTTGTCTTTTATCAAGTGAAGGACCTTAGCCCTTAATCTAACCGAAAATAATTTAACGAACCCCGAATCTCGTCATATTATCTGCCCCAAATCAATGTCAATCGATAGTCTTGCTTTCAATAAAAATCCATCGCCTAACAAAACACCCTTACGCTCGCTCTCTTCCAGGATGCATCCTTGCCGAGCTGTACACCGGTTACCCACTATTTCCGGGCGAGAACGAAGTCGAGCAGCTGGCGTGCATAATGGAAATACTGGGCGTACCGTCCAAGGAGATCTTCCAGTTGGCGACCAGGAAACGACTATTCTTCGGTCAGTAGCACATCCGTCCGCGTCCGTGACCTGATTACGGTCACGATTCCCACCGCCCGGCCCGATCGGTAGCGGAAATGATTAATAATATTAATGTTTACTCCACTTCCACTTAGACTCGCGAGGAGTGCCCCGGTGCATAACCAACTCGAAGGGCCGCAAAAGGAAACCGGGCTCGAAAACTCTGTCGCAGGCGCTGCGATGCAACGATACCGTGTTCATCGATTTCGTCAGCAAATGTTTGGAGTAAGTGTCGCGTGCGGGGTGGGGGAAAACATTTTCATAATTACCGCGCCACCGCGCACGGCAAGCGGCCTTCGATTCACGTCCGCCGTACCCGAAACCCGGAACTTGTTCGGCAGTCGTTTTTCCGCGCTTTTTAGGCGGTCGATTTTAGCCCACTTGGGGGGATTCGAATGGCGTGTGAATGAGTATTTTTTACATTTCGTTATCCACCCCTGTTTTACCCATTGCCCGTACACGGCTTACGGCCACGAGGGTTGCCTACTCTGCGTGCGGCAAGTGTGTCAAAGTGGCCCACTGTTGGTCAAGGAAGTGGTTTAGAGGCAAAATGGTGGCGTGGTTGGATTAAGGGCAGCCGCGATTGTGCCGGTGACCCGCTGGCCTCGTAGGGAAATTCTTACTGCAGTCAGTATTTATCGTCAGCACGGACGTCGAGACACGCCGGAACCGGGCTTCGCGTGTTGTAATGCGCGCTTGCAGGATGGGTAGCATTTATGCTGTGGAAGGAGGTTTTTGCGTGAGCTGAGCGTTTGCTGAATACAAATGTTGGAATCTTTTTATTTAAATCCCAAACTAGATGGGGAAAATTTGTAGAAGATGTTTTACTCATATAAATTATAGCAAAAACGGACATGGGACTCAGCTTTGCATACTTTCAGGCGCGAAAAGGTTTCGTAATCTGCTCGATTTAGAAGCGACATTTAACAGATTTTATTTATTGTACTAAAACATGAATAATGATACAATATTTTCCAAACTAGTTGGGTTCATGTGTGACACTTTTTAGAGCCCTTTCGAGCAGTCTGTTTTGGTTAGCAGGATTATATAATTTAGTACATCCATCCTTTCCAGTTATTTACATAGTATATAAACACTTTTTTGTTAGTAATTGGCATTGAAATGGATTGTGAAACCTGTACTAACGAACTCTTCGTACCCTCCGCAGATGGGATCCACACAAGCGCATGACCCCGGAGCAGGCAGCCCGCCACGAATGGCTCCAGGTGAGCGCGTCGAAGGCGTACTTCGGCTCCAAGTCCAAGGAGAGCAGCGACACGCAGCTGAACTTCCTTCACAAGCAGCAACGATCTCAGCCAATGACACCAAACACCATCCTGCCAGAGATAAAGACTCCCTCCAACCGTACGCTACGGTTTACCAAAGAGCGCGTCAAAGGTAAGCATCGGCCTGGCGAAGGGAAGCGGTGGAACGGCTGCTTCCGACAAAAAAAAAAACAGCTTCTTCGAGTGCGTGTGGCGTGTTTTGAGTAGCTTAAGTGTGCCGTATTGTGTGGTAGCAAGCGAAAGTGTGTGGACAGTTCCACCTCCTAAAGGAAGCGTTACGCATTGTTGCATGTGGTTCCATCTCTCCCTTTGAAGGAGAGCCGTGTTGTGTTGTGTTTCCCCTGATCCTCGCGCTTCCAAACGCTTTTGTTTTGCTCCTCACGCTTTACCACTCTCTCTCTATATCCGCCTCTGTAGGTAAAGATAGCAAACCCGCCAGCGACACCAGCGACGTAAAGGCGGCTGGTGCTCCTTTGCCCGCCCAAAAGCAACCGCTAACGAAACTGCTCATTAGTTGCACCACGGTGAAGGATCTTATTTCGATATTCGATAAGCAGAAAGAGAAATGAAGCCGATGGTGGCGGTGGTAGTGGACTTTTTCATGTGATTTAAGGCTGTACATAACGATACGATACGGTTTAAGTAGCTCGTCCACGGTGCCTTTAATGCCTTCCTGCCTTCCTGCCTTCTTCCCCGTTCTGCCCTGTTCACCCTGCTAAGCTGCCCAGTAACTGTCCCTTTGTAAGCTTTACGCTAAGGTTAGTTTTGTTTTTGGGTTTGTTTGAAAGGAAACTCAACCAAGTGATCGCCATGCTCAACGGACCCAAACTCATTGTACATCCATTTGTACTAAAATCATCGCAGTGAATGCGGTCGTTTGCGTTCGTGTGCGTGTGTGTGTTTGTGTGATATGTTCCCATTAACTTCTATGTGGCTCGTTTCTTTTTTACTTCCTCAGTAGCAACACCAAAACCAACGATTCGTATTTTGTTCTCACTCCCTCTTTCTCTAGACCTATTGGATACGCCCAGCTTTGGACACTTGTTAGAATCTGAACTATGATTGACGAATAAGTAGCTAAAGCTAAAGCACAAGCGAACAAAACCAAAATCAAACCTGAAACGTAAGCAACATTGGCTTTCAACATAGCTGCAATCAAAATTTAAATGCGCGCTTGCCAAGCGAGGAAGTTCATTCGATCATGGTTTTCATCTGTGTTTGTGCGTGTTTGTGGGGGGGTAAATGTTGTGTGTTTCGTTGCATTTGGTGCTCACATCATAAGGAGGGTAGCTTACTGGTTTGAAAGGAATTTAATAACTATCATAAAAATTAAACTCGAAACGTTTCACTCGCCTGAATGTATGCAACTCGCAAGACCAACTTCGATTTGATGCATTAAAAGACGGTTCAAACTAGAATTCCTACAGGATATTTAAACAAATTAACACTTAGGTGGCTAACAAATTAAATCGATACTGTATGCTAGTCATTTTAACAACATAAATTTCCCACCTAGTACGCTCGAATAAGTACCGGCCAGCTAGCTCTTGTCACAAATCGATACTTTACAACTAACACTTGCAAACACTGGGTCTGATCGTTCGTCCGTTTATCGTTTCTCCACAATTTCTTTATGTTCCGACGTACCGACAATCGACAGACTAACGCAGCCTCCTGCGCAGGAGTCAGTATCAGTGTGATAGAGTAGAGCCCTCCGTGTGAAGTAAATTGAAGCAAAAAGGTACGGTTTTACTCTCCCTTCTGTCACTGTGCATGAACGTCGCGAATGCAGCACCCTCCATCCGGCGATCCATTTTCGTTTCGTTTCGTTTCGTTCAAGTCCTCCTCCCGTTTTCCCTCGATCGTGTCCATTAGTGTGTTGTTGTCGTTGTTGGATCGTTCATGTAGACAGTCGCGCCGCATCCGGAAACTCTCCATCCGTACATTGAACCGCATACTTCTACGGCTCATACTCGCATTTGAAGTTTTTTTTTTTGGTTCTTACGCTCACTGGGTCGGGCCGTTTGCTGTTGGGAATGCACACTAATCGATTCACTCTGTGTCGTCCCCAACCTCATTTTAGCAACCGATCTCGAAACGGCACAACAACACTCCTCACTGCACCGGCTGACCAACGTCCGGAAGGTGACGGCGACCGGGCTAACGAGCGTGACGAACAACAACGGCATCGGCAACCTGCACCACAGTAGTCATCACGGCGCCGGGAGTGGAAGCGGCAGCAACAACAACAACAACAGCGTCAACAACAACAGCGGCAGCACGCAGACAATAAACGGTACGTCCAAGTATGCGTCGTCGACGTCGTCAGCGCATCACCACCATCACCATCACCATGGTAGCGCGATGCCTCACTCGCAGAGTACGGGCGACGTGTCGGCCATCTTCGGTCGGGCATGACACGAAACGCTAGCCCGCGCGAAGGACACCAGCAAAATCATCAGCCTCATCTGAGGAGACGGCCGTCGTCCGGTGCGTCGTCCAGCAAACGTAGCAAATGGAGCCGTTCAGGGGTATTCCGAGTTCAGGGCAGTGTAGAAGTAGTGTAGTGGGGGGGGCGAGAAGCGGTCGTAGCTTCACCGTTCCGACGAGTTTCGACAAGTTTTCAAGTGATAGTGTGCGTGTCTGTCGGTTAGGTCCCCTCTTTTTTGTTTTTTTTTTCTTTTTTTAGTGCAAAGGTGTCTGTCAGCGTAGAGTAGAGAAAGCCCGTAACGTAACGTAACGTAACGCTTCCAAAGTACTTCCTCCCTGCTGGGACATCATAACGCGCGGGAGTCTTTTGGAGGTGTAAATCAGCACGTGCGTGTGTGTGTATGTTTTGCTGTGTTCAGGAGGAGAAATCCCACAGGAACCAGGCTGTTGACTGTGTTGCTCAAACCACGTGTGCTGGGTGTTGGGGCAACAGCTAATACTAAAACGAATACTAAGCCTAAGCGCGGTAAAAGTAGCCTAGTGGAGCGTGACTGTTCTTTGAAAGGGCGGGCCCAAGTCGAATGGCGCGTGGTCGGACGGACTGCTAGTTAAATTCTGCGCCTCACGTCTCAGCGAGCGAGCGAAAGAAACAAAATTCTAGTGAACGTCGAACTCGTAGAACGTTTTTAAGCGATTAGACGAAGTAGGCCGCGGGACAGTAGTTGATCCCTTTTTTTTTGTAGAAACCCCCTAGACCGATTCGAACGAGACAGAGTGAAGGGCACTACACAGATGTATTCTTTATATATATACAGGCATACATACATATACATATATGATATATTTATTACGGTATAACAACGATGTGGTAATCTGCTAGTGGTTAAGCTGTTCGTACTACTAGAGACAGATCGCGTGGCCGAAGTCCGGCCAGCCGGCATCGAAAGAAAGCTAGTGACTAATCATTACTCTGTAAGTAACTCCATTTCGTTCCCATCCGACGCTATTTCGTTTCCATGGTCGATTGGAATCAACCCTCCACCGGTTCCGGTTTAGTTAGGCGCAACATTTTCCGATCTTCTTAGGAGCTTACACACTCGGTCTTTCTCGGTGTCTCTTGGCTGCCATCAGGTTTTTTTTGTTCGTTTGCGGAAACGGCAGTGATCGGAAGGATGATATTTGTCGTGGTGTTTTGTGGTTGCTTTAAGGCTGCCAGGGCGGACACGACACGAGTCAAAGGCGAAGGATTCAGGTGGTAACAATAATTATGTGTATAACAACAAATCATTTAATCAAACAAACCAAAATAAAACACTTTGATGTTGGCAGAAAAAGCAGAAGATGATGAAGAGGGTTCGAGCAGGAACTCAGCTCTTACGGTGAGGGAAGCGACGTCGTCAGTTAGTTGTATTACGAGTAATGGAATCCCATTTGTTCCCTTTTCTCCCTTTCCCTCCCCACATGGGGACCCTCCCGAAGGACACATCGACCCGGCGGCGGGCTCGTTACGATTATTTTATTGTACATTTTTTGCACGTGAAAGTACCGGCCAGGGTAGGTAGGGACGCTGTTCAGGCGCTGCAGCAGTAGCAGCGACAGGGGCAAATGACGATGCTAGTACTCGGTAAGCAAGCGAATAAACACAAAAAAAGCAGAATAAAGTTTTAAACTCATTAATATGTATGAAATGCGGGGTTTCTTTGTTGCGACTTGTTTACTAAAATATTGTTTAATATTTTCTTAAAGGGAAATTGAGTATAACAATTAAATGAAAGAACGCCATCGTAACACATAGGTAAGTTAACACTTTAGAAATTATAATAATATGTAGTAAATAAGTAATATTTTCAAACCGAACAATACAATTATACAAGAATCAAACAGATTGTAAAATCGTAGTAGGCTTGTTGGTGTTTTTGGTTTACACAAATAACGAATGAAACACTCAACGTATACTAACACAAAGCAATTCTATTTTCCATTTCCTCCAAATCATAACCTAACAAAAAATATATTTGCCAGAGTGCACAATTTCTCAATATTCTTTTTTACCCCTCTCAACATGGTAGCTGAATTTAAGCTTACGAATCAACGGTTATATTTGTGAATGTCAATATCATTTGGAAAAAGATATAATAGCAGATGGTTAAGATATTCCAACAGTTCCGGGTTCATTTGCCTTAGTAGAACGTAGTGTTGCGACTGAATGCTCCACACAGGCGGAACTCTTGCGGCATCAAGATGGCCCTATGAAAAAAAGATGAAACCAGCCGTTATTGCCTTTTGCTATCCAACCATCACCACCAACGCACCTCAAGAACTGTGGCGTTCCCGCACCCTTACTGACGGTGTTACCGCTGAGCCGCAGCGTGAACTGTTTTTCGATCGGATCCGGTAGGTTCTGCGAGGAAAAGGGAAAACTAATCGTTAACTATTTGATACAGAACGCTCATTTCAATCAACTTACATTACCACCGGACGGTTGCTGCTGCTGCTCCGCACTGTTGCCTTGTTCGTTCGCCGCCCGCTTAGCGTCCGCAAACAGCACCATCAGCCGCTTGGCGATCGGACTGCCAGCGCCCTCTGGTAGTGCCGTTTCGCACGACCGCAGCAAGCTCCGCAGAAGCTTCGCCTCCGATGGGTCGAGCTTTTCCGTAACGCCGGAGCTTTCGCTCGGGGCGTCGAAAAGCTTTCGCCGTAAGCTGCGCGCTTGCGTTACGCTGCATTCGAGCTGCATCATCTCGGCGAGCAGCTGCTGTTCGTACTTGACGGCGGAACTTACACCTCCGGGGCGTCCGACCGCCCCGCCCGCACCCGTTGTCCAGTTCTCGCGCGACAACCGACAGCAGGTGGCGGTGATGCGGTCCGCGATTTCATCGTACTGCGGGACGGCGTCCCGCACCGGCATCGCATTCCGCGTCAACGTCAGCAGTCCCACGTGAAACAGCGTGCCCATCGTGAGCTGCGCGATCTGACCGATCGTGCGCGATTCGAGGAAGTGCAGCACCTTCTCCGCTTCGCGTGTATCATCGAACAGGCGTTTCTGGCGGCGGGCCGGGACGGCCCGGGCACCTTCCCACACCGTTTGCCACGTATTGCCCGGGATGAGCATCCGCGCGCTCAGGTGGCCCTTCCGCCCGAACGGATCCTGCTCGTCGACCGGTTCGTCCTCGATCCAGTCGCGCGGGCTGTACCACCGGATGAAGTCCTCCAGCTGGCCGGCCGGATTGGCCGCCTTGAAGCTCTCCATGTCGGACAGCAGCGAGGCACTCATCATCTGCGTGCAGAGCTCACTGCCCGGGCCGAGCTTCAGCATCACCTCCGCATCGTCCTCGAGCTGATCCTCCGTCTTCGGGACGGGTTCTTGCGTGACCGGGATGTACAGCGGTTCGTCCGTGCCGACGAGCAGCATCGTCCCGAGCCGCGACAGTCGACCCGTCGCGACTCCTCCACCCGTCGACTCGCCCTGGTCCTCTTCACCGTCCGCGGCACAATCGAAAAACTCCTCATCCGACTGATCGCCACCGCCACCACCGACACCGCCACGCAACGCAAACGGGAGTCCACCGTCGCGTAGCGTGCGCCGTTCCATGCACACGTTCAGCATCTGCAGCTTCTGGTGTAGCAGACAGGTTCTCGAGTCCGGAAAGCCACTGGCCACGCTGCCGAAGAGAGCAAAGATAAAGCAAAAGCATAAGAATCTGATGATCACGGTGATGATGATGGTGATGATGGTGATGGGGCCTAATTGTGCTCTCGTGTGTTTCGACAGCTGGCAGGCGCATTGGTGGGTTTAGAACAACACGAACCAACCACGAGAGCATGCTCTCGTCTGCTCGATAAAACAAAACAACCCAACAGCACGCCAAGCGCCACACATTTACATTTGCCCGAAGATCGCACCCGCCCCGCTGAGGTGGATTCCTTCGCATCCACGGCGGACCGGCCCGGGAAACAATCATATTAGGTGATTATGCACTTTAAAAGAGCTCCCCCTCCCCCCTATTACGACAAGCGGCCACGGGCGAAGAAGGCGAACCAATGGGAAGGACACGAAGAAGAGCGCACTACACAAACAACCACCTCTCGGTTGGAGCTTGTTAGAAGGAGGCAGGCACTTCGCTGGACCGGCGCTCACGCAGAAAGGATCATAAAGCAGGCGGATCGCGTGCAGGCCGACCGAACGTTCCCGCGGGAATTCTCGAGGGAACTATAGCAACAAATTTTGTGTCTGGTCAGAGAAACAGTTTGATGATCGTTTAGTCTGCGTCTGTGCGAAGCAGGCGGTGAAGCTGAACCTCCTCCTCCCCCCTCCCCCCTGGATTCGGTTTGCTTGGTTTTATTACATTCCTCCTAATCATTCCTCTCACTCGGGAGCCGGTGGAGGGACGGTGGAGAGCTGGGGGAAAATCTCGCGAAGAGTCCCGGTTAGTAGTCCCTTCCCTTACCTCTCCCAATGGTCGGTTGATAAAACAAAAGCGAAGCGGTAGTTTCTAGCTTTGTTTGTTTGTTTGTTTGTTCGCAACCAGCAACCGTTGCGAGCAGGCATTTTTCGTTCCGAGGCACCGCTCGAAATCGCTTGCAGTGTGCGATATGAGTTGAGTTTTCGCGCGTAATTGGATGGCCAAGGGGAGGGGGGAAGCGCTGACAGGTGGTGCAAAGTTTTATGCTGAAAATTATGTAAAACTCATTTCAGAGTTGCTGATAATATTGATCAAACCCGCAAGGTTATTGAATTATTTGGGGGAAAAAAACTCTTGAAAGGTGTATGATTTAAATTAATTTGGTAATTATTTGTGAATTCTTTATTATTTAACAGCAAATAAAATATAAAAAACCAATCTCATTATGGGTGAAATTGAAAAGAATATGGTGATATGACCCTACTTAAGCAACACTATTAACCGACTTATTGAAAGAGTTATATCACCATTATATCACAAAAATAACAACAAAATATTTCAACGGGTTTTAAAACTATGTTAGTTTTTCCTATAATTTAGTTTGAAAATATTATCTATTTTCCTTTCGATGATAAAAGAGAGATTTTGCAATGGAATTTAAAAAAAATTAGAAAAAATATGAAAAAAAAGTTCGAAAATCAACACAAAAAATAACGTCTAACTCAAATGTGTTTTCCCCAAAATAATATTCGAAATATATATTTTTTAAGTTAACTATTCCTTTTTAAATAGCGTTTGGTTTTGATGTTTTCAAATAAATTTCACACAATTTAACATAATGATATTCAAATTTTTTTTGAAATGTCGATTTATGTGGGAATTGAAAAGCAGACTAAACAACAGAAAGGTTCGTTTGCTAGGCTAATGATTTATGCATATATTTATCATATAAAAAATGATATATGTAGGTAAAATTTGCTTCCTGTGGATAAGCACATTTAAAATAAGTAATAAATATAAACTTAAAATACAATTTAACCTTTTTTTACAATTTGCTTTAAATAGGAGGAAAAATATGTAAAAAAATCGCCGAAAAGCCATCAAAATATTTGCAAAACAATGGGGTTTTATCGTTAAACCGTGTCAAGACCGTATCTATACCGGTTCGCAAGAGACGAGGCGGACTCACGAACAAATCGAAATCGAAACAAACACACCTATTTTTGCAACGATTTTCTCCCAAATATTAGTCTTGCTCTTGGTACGAATTTCCCAAACCACACCCCCTCTCCTCTCCCCGGCTCGAGGCACTCTCACTCTGGTTAGATAAACATCTTCGATGCGAGTAGCCCGATTGGCGGTGCTGCAAAGTGAAGTTTTCACTTCAGTTTCCAGTCAATTAAGGCGTCGGTTTGTTTCGGTCGGAGCGGGGAAGGGTCGTAATTGCACCGGTCCCGGTGCCCCCTCCCCCGGTACGTGTAATTCGGGTCGTCTGCTATCGGTGTGCGAAAATCAGTCCCCGACACATAGAATGAAATGGCACCGCCGCGTTTGGCTCGGGTCGGGGAAAGCGGAGGAGAACTTTCCTCCGAGTGCGTGCTCCAATTTTCTTCCAGTTTGTCACCATCGAGCGAGGGCTGCGAGGGCGGAAAATGCACCGGATGCATCGCACGCTACTAATCGCCACCCGAAAGAGGCTAAGGAGGAACCCACCCACGTTCTTTGCACTCCCCACGAAGACACCACCGGTAGTCGGAGGCGCTACAATTACCAATCATTGCATCATTATGACCGGGGAAGCGCCCCGATATCAGCCAGCGTTGCAAAACTTCCAAAGGTAAGGTTCGAAAAAGCGTTTGGTTAGAAAATTTCCGCAAACCGGTTGTGTTTCAGCTGGCGCTGAGGCGTGCGAGGATGAGGGATGAAAAACAATTGCAGAATAATGGTAATATCGTGGTGGGAGTTGTGGTTTTCCTCTGCGCCGAACGTGGAACGTCGAATCACGTCGAAGCGAAACGAGGAACGTTTTCAAGTTCACACACACACACACAGCTTCCCTTCCTGGGCAGGGTGGCTGGAGCATGGAGCAGGAAGCATCCGCGAATACACGTTCCGCGGTTCATCGACCCGCTAAGTGGCGATGGCGGGAAAATTGAATCCACCACCACACCACCCATCAGCATTCGTGACGTTTGCGAAAGGCAAATTTGTATTAATTGCGACCGTACTGGCGAAATAGAGGAATGTTTAATAACAAAAAAAAAGTTCTAAATTCAAGCCAAGGTGGAAACTATAGTGAGGATACTTTTCGGAAGAATAAACCCATCGACAAAAATTTGTGTTCATATAGATCAGTAAATAATCAGAAAAAATGGATTTTTTAACTACTCTACAGTTTCAATAAATATTATTAAATTAAAATGAGAATTGAGAATTTTGAAACCAATTCGATTATTGACTGAATTTTATCTAACAGGAACATTGAAAGCTGTGCTGAAGGGATTCCAATTTTATGTAACCAACAAAGCTGTAGATTTAAAATAAAACTCACAATATTCATGAAAAATATATCTTTTAAAAAGGGCAAACGAGAAATGAGAACAAGTGCGAATACAAAATAAAACAGGAGAAAGCAACGTTGCCAAAACAAAAAACGGTGCAAAAATGGATAATATGGATAATAAGATGGAAAACGGAGTGGAAAATGTTAACAATTAATCGTCACAGGAGGACGCCAGATTATGTATGCTTGTGTAGGATAGGAAAAAAACGTAACAAATCAACAGCTGCTAAATAGATTAATAATTAATTCAATCATCGTTCCATCGTACCAAGCATTCATTAACGTATTAGAACATAATTATTAAATGGTAGACGTTTTTTTTTTTAATTGTTTGAAGAAGAAAAAAGATAAAAAAGAAAAGAGCGATTGAAAAAAGAAAAAAAAGTTTAAGAAATTTATCTGCTTTATTTCTTCTATTATTCACTAGGCATTGTCACAAAATTGTAAAAAAACACACACACATAAAAACAAAACAATCGAATAGAAGTAATGAAACATAGTGAATGTCGCATAAAGCACACACAAGACGTCACCAGCGCAGTAAAAGCGGGCTGCACACACGCAGCTCATTTGACAAGACGTGGCAGTAAATTTATCTCCCATTTGGCCGAAGCATCTGCAATTAACAACACCGACCGTGGTGTGGTCGTCGTGCAAATACTTCGGCACTTGCCGTATCGGCCAGCCTAGCACGGCCACGGGTACGACCAACATGCCCTAACGTTTGAGGTTTTGCGGCAGTCTTGTGCCTGCTGGGCAGCGGCAACAGCAACATTCATCTGTAACAGCTGGCACGACATTACCATTTCGCAAAATGACTTCCTCCCACCGGCCTCTCGGTGTCGGTACACCGTTCACTTCACCCACTGCTTAAAGACAACCCCCGTCCGTATTCCCTCCCTCCCCCCACCAAAACACTAGTCAATTAAAATACAATAAAGAACGCAACGCACAAGAACGTGGCGTAAATGCGTAACGGCGTCTTTTTGAAGGGAAGGGAAGGGAAGGGAAAAGAAAAGTGGCTACGAGGAGAAGCATGATCGTGGCAGAAAAGTTTCGTTCCAAAGATGATGTCGTGATGTTTCACCGAGAACGGAAATTACAGATTGCGTTTTGTTTGCTTCTTTTAAAACAGGGAATAAAAAAACGTAGATAAAGGGTTCGCAGAATGGTTTGACGCATACAAATGAGCGAAAGACAGAAAGAAAACATAAAAAATGACGAAAGGCGACAAAAGTTTGTAAAAACATAAACTTTGTACCCAAAATGAAATGGAAAAGATAAGAATAAAATGGTATTTAAACATATGATAAGAAAATTTAAAGCACGTAAGAAAAAAAAACAAACTAAAATAAAAATGTAAAACAATTATGTAATTGGAAGAAAAATGGGAATAATTAAGCGATCAAAAATGAAAGCTGATTTAAATGATTGAATTGGTAATCCACTATATTGAAACAACAAAGTCACAAAAGATTTTAAAAGTATGGTAAATTGAAACAAAAAACAATTAAATAATTTAAACCAAAATTTATGTTCAAATGTTGTAAAAATCTGTAAAAAAAAACAGAAGATAACAAATAAATCTAATTACTTTAGGCGTAACATTGGGATGACAAAAAACAATAAAAGTGTCTAAAAACGGAATAGAAAAAGAAGAAAAAACCGTTGAAAAGCTTAAAACATTTGATTTGACAAAGCAAATATTCATCACAGTGAAAAGAAAAGTGTATCTAATCGCAAAAGACAAACGAAAAAAAAAAACAACATGTCATTTTAAGCTCTTGATTGTCCTGTCTAGCTTTTCCGCTCCGTATTTTTTGTGTGTGTGTTAATTTTAACCGTTTGTGCTCCTTTTAACCTTTCTTTCCATACGCCACTGCACTCGTTTTCGGGTACCGGTCCATTATAAAATCCATCCTTCCCAGCGTTCTAAACCCTTGTCAATGCTAAATGACCTCCTGTGTGTTGATGTTTTCTAACTACCGCTGGTGTTGTGTCTGCCCGCGGAGGAACGTGTTTTGTTTTATCTCCAAGCGCGGCTCCACTGACCCGGCTCCACTTCATTAGCATAAACGCTCCGGCTCACTGCTGCTGTTGCTGTTGCATTTTCTCATCCGGTCTTTCAGGCCAGAACTCGCGGGGGGGAAGGGGGGGAGGGGGGATACGCGCATCCGGAAATGAAAACCCCGGAAGCAGCTCACAGCAAGGACGGGGCTACGTGAGCAGAAATGGAAATGGCGTCGCACCCGTACCGACACTAATTTCGTTTGTATATTTTCGTATGTTTTGTGCGGAGAAAGTCGCTTGAAAAAGGAGCTTTTTTTTCTTTTTCTTTTTTTTTTGGTCTGACTTTTGTAGCTAAATTCGGCAGGATTCTGGCCTACCATCTAATCCCATCCGGGCGGGTGGATGGGTGGGACCGGCAAAGGCACGGATATGAAAGATTTCGAAAAGGCCGTGTGACGTCGGCTGCGATCACGTCCCATCTCCTGACGTCATCAGCGACACGCCCACACCACCCACCCACCCCCCGGTGCACTACTTGCCTAATGGAACGTGAATGATTTATTGACCACGGCGCGTAGGCCCGGAGTGTTCCGAGACGCTACGGTCTGGCTTTTTCCGGCCGCTCCTGGCTGCTGAGGATGTAGAATTTTATTAACCTCCACTTTCCCTGCCCCGTTCGTCGCGAAACCGAGCGGCTCGAACGCTACGAAGTTTGACTTTAGTAGGCTTTGGTTCGGGTCCCACAACGTTTCCGCTTTCCAGACGAACTGTCACTACTGGTGGCGGGGGGTTTTTTTTTTCTTTCGTTTTGCCTACAATTTATTAGATGTCGCACTTTTGCGTACATAAAACATTGCCAATAACGCTCCCGGAAAGGACACACATACGGACGGGCCAAACCGCAAACCAAATCGAACCGCTTGCTTGCGTTTTTCGCACCTTTTCGGGCATGTAAATATTAACGAAAAACGGCGACAAAAGCGCCATTAATCAGCGAATGGCGGGCGAGGGGTGAACGATTTACGATGGCCCCGGCTGACATATGTGTCAATCCGCGGTTTATCTTCGACGTGGATGCCCTTTTCCTTCCTTCCCCAGCACTCGCTTTTCCTTCCCGTGACAGTAATTAATGAGTCGTGACTGGTTCGATTCGATCCGCGTTCCAGTTTTTGTGCACTGGCAAGCTACCGTGTGGAAGTTCTCCGTTCCGGCACGCTCAGCAAGAAATTTAAAGCTGCTTTCGCTGCCAAATACCCCATCCAACTGGCGGCCTTGACGTGAAAAGTGCGAACGATGTCAAAATTTAAATTATGCTAAGAGGCTCTCCCTGTTGGACCCATTCCAAATAAAAATAAAATAAAAAAAACCCATCCAGACACACGGCACACCATGCCACGCCGACGACGAGCCCACCTCATTAATTTGTGATTTAATGTTCTAATGAAAAATTTATTGCCTTTTTCGGAAATCTGCATTCGCAAGCGCGCGCACACGCTGGAAACCGAGAGCCTCCCGCACTAATCAATTCTCAATATCCTTCCCACCCGACCCGGGGCGTGGGGTTTTCCTTCCTGCTTCCTGCCACGGGCCGGAAGTCATCCACCGGAATAAGGGGGTTTGGAATATGAACTGATAAAGCGTAACGCAGTGCCGTGTTTGCGTATGGCCAGTTCATTCGCGTTCGCAACGGTGACGGTTCATTTTCGCGGAATTCATGCCGGAAAGTGGAGTTCATCTTGAGGGGTGGCCAGCGAGAGAGCGACGTGCTCCGATGGAGCCACGGGAATGGAATTTCCGGAAGAACTTTAATGATTTGGCGATTTTTGATGCGAGGGAGACTTTTCATTTCATTTTTAACCCTGAATCGATTGAATTGAACCTATCGGAAGATGAAACCGTGTTTTAAGCGTTTTATCATTCTAGTAACTAACGAGAGAAAATATAGCTACAAGCGGGTAATATAAAACAACAAACATATGAAAACATTTTTTTTATAAAATCAACGAATATAATATTAATTTTTTAATCAAAGTTAAACAATGAATGCTCAAGCATTTGAATTTAAAATGAAATTTATTCAACAGTGGCTGCTAATGGAGTCAGGAGGACTTGAAGGAATATAACAGACCGTTCTGATTGTTATGGGTTTAGTATATTAATGGTTTAAAATGTTTTTGATATACATGAACTAAAGCAAACACATTTAGATGAAACTGATGAAGACGATTGAAAGACTAAAAAACAGATTTTTTTATTGGTGTTTAATCATTTTATCACAGCTTTCACATTATCTTTACTACCCACCAAATATCACATAAAACTGGTTTAAAATATAATCCCCAAGTATAAAGATATTTTACTTATCAATGCAATAATGTAAATTAAAATAAACAAAAATGTGTAATTAAAAATAGATATGAAATAAACGGACACATTTTCATAATTCTATCTACTAAACAGTCGCATGACCGATCTGGCTGGCAACGTAATCTAAAACTAATAAGATTAGTCACACGTGCACGATTAAAAACACAAATCAACCCGGCCCAAGAACGATTAACCCCGTGCCGGAGAAGAAAAGTTGCTGAAAGATTCCGCAACGACCCGAGCTCGACTGCACTGACAACAGTAATTACGCGCTTTTGTAGCATAATAACATCGGCACGAGTGAAGTGGATGCTAAAACCAAACCGAAAGCAGAACAACAACACCAATGGGTTGGCATTAAGGCGTGTTAGATAGGGGAAATAAAATAAAATAACGAAAAAACAAAAAATAATAACAAAATCGTCTAACGCTCGAGAGGTGGACCGCACTTTTGCTCCAGTTCTGGTGCTGGCACGGGCTCGCCGGCCTCGAGAAACAATATTTATCCATTCGACACACGCACAAACACACACACACACACACA
>JXWZ01004327.1:0-15186 GCA_000956215.1 Anopheles farauti No. 4
TTTTTTTTTTGCTAATGTAAATTTAAAAATTGCTCAAGAAATTTCATACCTTTCTTGGGGCAGACAGTACAGAAGAAATTGTGAAATATTTTTTATGTAACTATTTTTATTTTAACATATCCTCAGCGAGCTCAATCGGGAAACGAAGAGTTAACTGATAAGGGCTTCAGATTTTGATAACTCTACGTAATCATGGTTGAGATGGGCTGCGATATATTCTATACAACGGTATGCTCATATTTATCCTTTACCTATATGCCAACGTATTATACTATATTACAAAGCTAATGTTTTCCTAGCGAAAGACTAGGCTGTAAATAAAAAGTACAGCATTTTAGGTACAGTAGTCTTATTTTGGTTAAATTTTTAGGCTAGTAGGTTTAACAAGTATTATTTATGTTCATAATTTTCATAATTTTCATAACTGTCATGTTCATGAAAGTGTGACTAGCATCTAATGACCAGATTAAACTAGTGTAAAGTAAGATCAATACTAAAAATTGTAATTTAAATCATTTTTTGCTTCTAATATTTCGTAGAGAAACCGATAACTGTCTTATATCTTTGAGCCTTATACATGATCAGATCATTGATTGATTTGAGTCCTGTGAAGTCGCTACTTAAACCTTTCGGATCATCGGTTATAAAATCGGTTTGTACAACTCCACGATTGAAGATAAGCATTCTCGAATCGGAAAAATACAAATAAAAAAAAATACAAATACAATAAAATAAAACACCGCTCAGACATAGCATGGCTGTGCTTTACGCTATGTGGACAATAACGTGAGTTGAATTGTTTTAATCTTCTCTGTAAATCTCTCTTGACTGTTTAAATTATACCCAATTTTATTGAACATTTATTGAACATCTTTATAAGAGAATTCCAATACGAACGAATAACGAAGTCTATCGTCCAACAACATTTCTACGTCCTTTACAAACATATAACACACCAGCAATTATAATTCATCGTTATAAATGTTGTTTTGTTGTATGTTTGTTAAGGAAATAGGAATGTTGTTGAAAAGAACAAGAAAAATGAATCATTCGTAATTTTTAGTACCATAACCACTTTTCTTTAAAAACTTTTCGCAAGTGATCTGAATGAGATCGTGGACCTGGACCCATGATATGAATGTGATGTCTATTGAAAATTTTAAATTTGTTGACACAGGAGTATCAATATAGAAATAAGATGTATTTTATTTAGTTAGTTAATTATTTAAAGTCAATAAGCCAGCCATATGTCTTGCATATCTTAGGAACGTGAGTAATTATCTGAAGTAGATAATATCGAAAACAAGACAATAATTTTAAATTTCTTACGAATTGTTAAGGAATTCGTAAAGAACGCTAAATTTGTTTTCAACATCGCGGTTTAACAGGTAGTTTTTCGGTGGAATTTGGAACATTTATGAGAATCCAAACGTTTGTTTAAGAGCATAAATAACCGTTTAGTCGTTTTAGTAATCATAAGGTGTCAACTTCATTTGCAAGAAGCTTTGCCACAAATGTCGTTTGTGATATAAAGTTTGTTACCCAAACAATGCACAACGGTCCAAATAACTTTAACGTAGTTAAACAAAACATATTTCTTAGACATAATGTTTGTTTTCGTTAGTTTTCTCCTCGTAATCGTCATCAGTTTATCACACCCGGTGGTGATCCCGGTAACTGCTCGAATAAAACGCTGGTCGAACGGGGCTTGCTGAAACATTTCACGAATTTGTCCATTTCCTGTCGTTTATTCTGCAGTGCGTGAGCAAAACCCTCTCCCGGTGCGTCGATTTTTCTCTTTCGGCATCTCTTTCCCACAAATTTGACGCCCTATCCTTGCCAACGATTACCTGTGAACGTTTGTTCGGAATTGTCTTTTCTTGCATCTCGCTCCATCGCTTGGTTTCGCTCAAATGCTTAGCTCGTGGTAACCCCTTCTCCGCGCTTGTGGGGGCTGGATAGTCTGCTCGATTTTGGTTTTGAATTTTGACAAACAGCGGCTACTATATATACATGTGAGCGGTGGTTTGTTGTGTTAGTAGTAGTGTTGTTTATCAACAAAATTAAACCAAAAATAATATTTTAACCAAGTGCAGAAGGGTTGCACACAAACGTGAACAAGTAACGTTTCGCTGTGGCCTCGTGGGTGTTGTGGATGCGCGTGGGCTTAAACCGCCTTTACGGTGCTGTTGCTGCTACTTCTAATGCCTTTCGGTGTGCACTTGTGTGATATCGTAAAAGGTGTCTCATCGAACTAGCAGTGCAATCGGATCATCGGTATCATCCCGAAAGTGCAATCCAGGAGCAAATCTCCGAACAGACGCCCCTCCCCCTCTACGCACGGGAAAGGACACGGGCAGGTGGAAGGAAAGACCGTGGTTTTTGTTGTTTTGTTGTCTGTTTGTTTGCACCCTTGCATGTCGAGTCGTGCATTTGTGTCAACCGTTTCATCTCCCGGTGCCGCTTGTTGCTTGTGTCGCGTGTGTGAAGAACGATTCCCGTGCATCATCCCCGTATAAAAGAACTGAAAAGAGGTACAAAATTGTTCCTGGTTCCAACATACATCAGCAACAGCTCCGACAGCTCCGGAACATAATCTGAGGTCAACAGCAAACACTGCAACAAGTAAGTGTGGCAGTTTCTAAACCCATTTATCGTAGTGCATCCGTGGACGTGTGTGGCTGGGAACGTGCCACCAGTGTTTTGGGTGGGGCAGATGGGGGTGAAATTCTCCAAGATCTTCAGGGGCAAGGTGTTGTTTACGGTGCAAAAGTAGTGTCGTGGAAAAATAACTTGATGTTGGGGAAGGAAGATGTTATAACATCTGTGCGCGCCACCACACAGCGCTCTTTTCACATGTCTTCACAGAAGCGCGCGCGCGCCTGTGTGTGTGCGTGCGTGCGCGGGAAACGTTTCCATAAATGGCACACGTGCAAATGTGTATGTGTGATATCGTCACGGGCATTTTCTGATAAGAAGAATGCTAACATAACTTCACCTTAAGCGCGAACACGCGGTTGCTAGAGCGGGAGCAAACATAGAATGAAGAGTTCCCCCACAGCACGAAAGAAAGAGTGGGAGAGAAAGAAAGTACCACAATAACGCGCGCATACAAATCACATGTCTCCTAGTAGGCTGCGATGTTAATTAAGCGTAAATGAGAAAATGAATAGTAAAACAGGTCCACAGTGGAGGAGGAGAAAGAGAATGCAAAGCTGCCAGTTTATCAAAAGGCCAGCGGGGCAGACAGGCAGTCAGCCAGGCAGGGGCAAACACCCCACGTGAGAAACGAAAAGGGCAAAGAAGAACCGAAAAGGTCGCAAGCTTCGCGATATTCTACCAACCCCTTACATGCCGTGGTCAAAGTGAAAGTAAGTTAAGTGTTCTAATGCGTTTTCTCACCACGTCTCGTCACCCTGGCAGGTGAAATTGATATTTGTCGACATGCACCCACCCACATAAGCACGCCTGGAAATATGGGTCACATTCGGATGTAATGACGGATCATCATAATACGCAAAGCAATTAGTTTCACTGCCCGCACCTTTTCTTCCGGTTCGGGTTTTCATATTTGCTCGTTTTGGATTTGTTTCCTCGCAGGGTTAAGAACAAGCCAGATTACATAAGACCATCTCTCCCCATGTCGGAACGTCATGTTCTCCTCTCACGCAACGCTTTTCTTTCATCTCGCGCGCGTCTGACACAGTTTTTACTTGTTCGCCCCACGACGGAGCAAATGCCGGTAAAAAACGAGGAAACGGGATAGTCTATCATCCATGGGGGGAGGAAGAAGGCCACGAGAAAACCGACCGCGAAGCGAAATCGTTCTGTGACGTGCGCGAGGTACAATGCGTACCAAAACTATATACTCAGATGAATTTGTTAATAAAACGGAAACTTGTTGCGATAATTAGAAATTATTTTGGTATAAAGTAAGAAAATGCGACCATTAATGAATATTTGCATATTTTTATAATCTATTTTACTACTGCATATGCAATAAATAAGCCTTCTGAAAAAATAATCATTTTTTAAAATTATATTACAAATACAGCTGGTTTTGTGCAGGCTACAATACTATGCAAACGTAAAGTTCACAATATCCAAATTCCTAAACGAAGGTTTTATTGTTTTAATTTATGTAGTTTATTTTAAACTACGTTTAAAACTTTTTTGCATTATGATAAAAATAAAAGAAACTAAAAATTACAACATGAAGTAAAATTAAACACTACAACCGCAAGAATAGTGAAAAAAGATAACATAAATGTTACCTTTATAAATTACAAACTTGCATCTCCTCATGTTTTCGTTCCGTTGAGCAAACAGGTGCGATGCGCCCTGTATGTTTTTTTTCTTACTCACATTTTTCTCACCCATCCCAACCATCATCTCACATCTCACCTGCGATAACGTGTCGCGTGACTAGGTGTGAGAGAATTCAGCTCACAACGGCAAAAGCATCCCTTTCGCATGAGAACTTGATGGCGTTTGGATGCTAGAAACAATTGCTGTTGTTTGTGTCGTCAACGTCAACCACAGATAAAGAATCGATCCTTTCTGACATGACATACCCGAAGGATGGAAGAAATGTATCCCATTTGCAGTCGCGTTTGCAGCGAAATGCCGCCCGAATTATGTAACAACCGAGAATGTTTATTTATAATTCTGATGATGCTCAAATCCATTTACTGCACGCCACGAACGTGCGCACTTTTGCCTGTGTGTATGGTGGATTTCTTCTTTTTTTTAACGCAGCATCTAGCTCCAATTTATGAGTGTAAACATTTGCTTGAAGGCCAAATATTTGGTCTTACCCATTTACCGGTTATTATTTCTCTACGAAGCAATATTTTCCTCCAATAATGTCTTTCTCCTCACATGCGGCAGGTCTTCTCGAAATGGAGCATCGGTCCATCGGTCCATCGGTCCACTCCCGAACGATTGTAACATTCCTGGTGCGTGCGTTTTTGTATGTATATGTGTGTATGTGAATGCAGACGAAGGGACGACCGGTGCAAATGTAGCGTGTTTTGCAACCAGTATGCAGTTTACCGGTTTTTGCACCTATCGATCTTAATAAAGTGCCCCGTCACCCGGGCCTTGTCGTTAGGAGCAACACGACCAGACAGGACAGCGTCGCCACTATTCTATGTACCAAGGGGGAGGGTGAGCGGACGACTCGTTTGTCGCACTTGTTTTGATATCGTGGACCGCAATGTGAGGCAACAACGACGAGTACGACGGCGCGTATTTGATCGCGAAACTTCCAAGTTCATGTAACCGCGACACTATCCAAGCACCTTCCAGTTCTTTCGATCGCTCGATCGGAAACCCGCGCTGTGTTTACGGAAATAGGCCCTTGAGCCGGTGTCAGCTGTGTTGCAACGGCTATTACGATTGCAATTTCCAGGCCAACTTGATACGCGAGTCGGAAACTTTTGGGAAGTTTAACTGTGTATATACAGGAAAAAGCAAGCATCTTCAAGATTATATAGTAAGCAGTTCCATTGCTTCAAATTTTGATAACTTTCACTGTGCTTGTGTTTTGTAAAAGCATTTGTTTAATTTTTTTTTAAATATATTCATGAGATCAAAATGTTTATAACATAGAGCTCAAAACTGTTTAACAGCATCAATGCGATGGAGTAATGGCTGGGATCGCTTTGAAAGGCTCGCCCGTTTGTCGATGATAATTGTTCGATCTTGCCAAGGCTATGTTTCCTTCTTCTCCGTGCAGATTTCTCCTCATTAGGTCGCTGTACAGAGAGTGGTGTGGGAACTTTTGCCATCACCCTTTTAGGACGAGCGGCGCGTTCCGATACGATGGTTCAATCGTAGTTAAGATTTGAAATTCTTTTTCACCATCCGAAGATCTTTTACCGGCCTTATCGCTACGTTACCATCCACTCCATTAACCAATCCCGGTACGATTTTGTACATAAAACGCAACTAAATTGTGAGTGTGTCCTTTCGTAACGTTTGGTTGTGTCGATGTGCTTCGAAGTAGGGAAGGAAGGGCCTGTTCAGGGGCTCAATCGAATGACCACGTGGACTGGTAACAATTTGTGTGACCACCGGCTGGAAACGTCAACGGTGTAATAAAATTAAATCATTAAATTGAGTGTGTTGAAAGACAACGAAACTGACGAAACTGGCGAAACCGTTGAGGGCTAAGCTTGAGGCTAAGGGAGTTGTAAAAGGGAAATCTTCCCAGACCGGAACTGCTGTGGTGTGCGCGAGGTGGAGGACAGAAAATCTTAGTTCATGACAAATACACATTACACACCCATGCTACCATCAGTATCCCAATCGGCCACGAAATCACGTCACGCTTTTATTGCGTCCAACCGGTACAGGGAAAATGTGCTTTTCTCTGTCCGCGTGCCGCAGTCGTCCAAACAAACCTGTCCCGAACACGAAACACCCGAACCTAGGAAAACCTCCCCAGGCAATGCCAGAGCCGGCTCGTCCGGCGTGTATTCGACCATTTCTTTCACTCACTCTACGAACAGACAACGTCTGGGTGACGGGTGGGGATGAATGCGATCCGTCTGCGACCTTGTAATTATGCAATTGCTTGTGTTACAGTTACAGCATACCGTTGCGCCCCGATGAACGGCCACTTATTGGCTATCCGTCTCCTTCTTATCCGGCGCTTTGGATGATTCAATTCCGAGGGGAAGCGAACCCTTGTCTAATGCACGGCTCACGCGACGAGGAGGAGGATTCGCGGGATGCGTTCGTTTATTGTTGAAGTATTATGCTCACTGCATTGCTCTGATTGTGATCTTCGATAGATCTGGCACACCCGTCTGCCCCATGGCGTTAGATGATCGGTTTGAGGCGATCATTTTTCTCTTATTGATGAGTTATGCGATCAACACTTCCACCACCGGTGTGTGATATCTAGTGGCTCTCTCCTAAACGCCGAAATCCCACCCGACACATGTGTAAAGTGAGCGTTTACGAGCGTTAATCATTCAACCCAAATTAAAGCAGGTCGAAGCAGTCTAAACAAAAGTAAAAATTCAACAAAAAAAAAAAAGAAAAACACGGTGATCGTAGAGCTATTACATGAACGCTACGGCAACGGTTAAATCATTTTAGGACTTCAATGTTTTGTCGGCCAAATTTTAGTGAAACATGTTCGGAGCACACGTGAAACGGATCTCTTCAACTCGGCTATGAATAGAAGGAAACCTGCTTTATTTAATCGATCCCGAGAGGGAAATCGAGAAAGTGAGAGGATTTCGGTCAAAGCAGGCTCAGAGAAAGTGTTAGGTTTGGAACTTCAAATACAATCGATCCAGATTTCTTTCCGGGCGTTAAATAAACCAGTTTTGACCAAACTACTACCGCGAGGAGTCACCGATAAAAAAAGAACGTGTTTTCAAAAGAAACAACATTTTTCTCCTCCATTCAGACGAATTCTTCTTAGTGGTAAAAAAAAACATAAATTTCATCACGAAACCTGTTATGCAAAAACAATTGATAGCTGTGTTTTACGCTAATCAGCTGAGACTGTTCTCTCCGAACACACAACGTACTAGTGTGAGATAGTAAAAGACGCGTAAATTGTCGTTCGTCCTTCCCTGTTTATACTGCATACTGCAGCGCTCTAATGAACAATCGCTCGTAAGCAAACGAGAACACTAATGGTCGTACAGGATTTACTATATTATGATTTTTAAAATGCAATTACAGCAATAAAAACAACACAAAAAAAAGCACGTTCAGAAGGCTGAGAACGCTCCCGCTCCACAATCGGATCGGTGGCTGGTGGATGGATTCGGTTGTTAAATGTCCAATTATGCCACCGTTAATTACAAACCGTTCTCACATGAGCTTTTAGCATAATGAACCACCCAGCACACGGGCACGTTGTCTCGTGTTTCGTTCGGTTGCAGTTCGCTCTTAATGGATGCCAATGGTGCAAACTCCCTCTAATGATCGTCTGTGTGCGTGTGTGTGTGTGTGTGTGTGTATGTGTGTTTGTGGGTGTATCGGCGGCAGTGGCCCATTACGAATGCAAACATTCCACCCAGAAGTAGTGACGATCGAGTGACAGACACACAGCCCCCGGCCGAGGCGGAAGCATGGAGATGCATTCTCTTATGCAATTGCACTTGCAATCGCAAGGTTCTGGTTTGGTTTCGAGCGATTCTTACACACACACATACGCGTGCGCGCGCACAAGATAGGAATTATGAAACCCATGGCCACGCATCAAAAACAATCAAATTCTTACCGTTCGGTGGTGCAAACCGGTGGCAAATGAAGTCATTTGAGAATGGGCGACGACGGGTCCGTAAGCAGGCGAGTATCTTGTCCCTTTTGCTACGAATGAGGTAGACGGTAAGGGAACCAGACGAATAGACGAAACCGGATGTGTCCGCGTGATTCGGCTTCTTTCTATTCAGCGTGTGGGAGGCGTGCGTGTCAGACGAAGCAGAGCGTGGTTTGTTTTACAGCGCCAAAACGCGTGACCATCATACGCGAGTAGAGTCACAAGATCGCGCTCAATCTGCGCACCCCTGGGTGGGTTCTGATTCCATTCTTATCCGATTCGTCCAAAACCTTGTTTATCTGTCCATTTGCTGCTGCATACACACTCCTATGTACGCGTGAGTTGGGTGCGTGTTTTTTAAGTGAAGCACCAAACGTGCGAGGTATTCCCTGAAGAATGAAGCCGTCCCCTTTGGTGGTGTGTGTGTGTGTGTGTGTGTGTGGATGTGACTGAATCGAAACTATTCAACGCCCGGCTCCCGGCTCCCGGTTGCGATTTGTTCAGCTGTCAATGATCCGCTTTCGGGCGTGTGGGGAGGTTACTGTACTCCCTCTAATCTTGACACAGTTAGGAGTGTTTGCTTACGCGAAGGAAGGCGCCGCGTCCGCGTCCGATCTGCGTCCGTATTTTGTCGATTTTGGCGCGTCGGGGTGCGATCGTAATGCAATGCAACACGCCCTTGTGAACGATAATGGCGTGAAAGCAGTAGCGCATAGAGTGTGTGTGTTTGTGCGCTGAGTTTTGCCGCGACTATGATATCCCGTTCGTGCCGGGGTTTTTTTTTATGTTCACGCCACTCCGTTGGTGTTGTGTGATTGTGAGATGAACTAGGCGCGAATTCTTAATGGCATCGGCGCATGCTCATAATAATGTGTGTGAATATGACAATTGTGTTCGGTATAAATATTCGCTATAAACATTCACACGCTCAATGTTTCGTTCTATTCCGTAGTTAAGAAGTTTTGGAAGAATCTAGCGGCTGGAAAATTGACCCATATGTCATTCGAAGTATCGTTACACAGTGCAAATTGGAGGAAAAAATGTGGCTATCGAACGAAATCGTGTCTATTTATTTGTGGTTCATAGGGTTTATTTTTAAAAAACTTATCCGCTCCGTTGTCCGAATTGTATTATTTCATTCGAAACGTTTCCCAGACCTTCAAACTAGCCATCAGTTGAAAACTTCAACCTGATCAGCATATGTAAATCCAATCGGAACGCTTAGTTTGATCCATTCTATTCGTGCACCAGTGGCACGAAGCGATAAAATGATATATTTGTACTGTTTATTGAAAACCTTCGCGAGCGAGACGGGTGAACCGGATCGGTGGCCGACTGTGAAAACTTTGAACCACATCCTTGGCTTCGGCTGGCGACCTCCATCTCCCGACATCTCCAGTATCAAAAGCACCGAAAAAAGTAGCACCAAAACGAGAGAACTCAGTACGTTCAGGCGAAAGCTCCTCCCGTGTCTCAGCGACCGTTGACCGAATGGCTGCCTACGCGTACCCACCCCATCACCCACGGGCCTGCCCAGGCGGCAGCAACGTCAGCGCTACAGCTGAGTGCGGTTTTCACTTTCGATTCAGGTGAAGGTTAGTCGCCTGCTGCCGACCGACCCGCAAGCCGTCATCCTTCGCCAGCTACCCCAGCCAGCCGGCCCGCCGGTCCGTTGGGCATTAGGAGGAGGTGACCGCCGGTCGGTTGGTTATTTGATTATTATTATGCCATCGTGTCCCCGGAGCGCTTCTTCGCCGGCTGGGAG
This sequence comes from Anopheles farauti No. 4, assembly GCA_000956215.1. NCBI lineage: Eukaryota > Metazoa > Arthropoda > Insecta > Diptera > Culicidae > Anopheles > Anopheles farauti No. 4. The sequence goes on from JXWZ01004327.1 coordinate 10,056, forward strand.
GCATTTGCGTTGGTCAGGTTTTCATTTTCAGCTCCCCCACCCCCTTGTTATGGGGCAGAGAAGGAAGGCGAGTGCATAGGATGTTGGACCTCATCCACCTCCCCCGCCCTCCCCCGCCTGCCTTTTTCCCTTGTTTCTGTATTACTGTTGTTTTATTCGTTCTGTGTTTGAGGCTACTAAACGCATCCAAAGTCCACGCTTTTTTTGAAGACAATCTAGCAAAAGGCACCTGGAGGTGGAGGTGCTCGTTAGTGACGAGCAAAGAACTCGCCGGTTTGCTGTAAATGTCAGCATTTTTTTGTGCGTTGTCAGGTGCGAAGAACTATAGCTTGCTTGGGGTGCTACAAACCCCCCTTCCCCTTCGTATTGGACCATCCGTTGCATCATAATATAGTTTCCTCCTTTTTTAGGTTTTCTTCCTCCTTTGGTGTGTTTTTGTCCGGTGCGATGGGTTGCACGCGTTTGTATGGATGACGCGAGCTGAACGTGTTGTGGGTGAGGGTTAAAGATGTGATAGGGGTAGCAACCCAGTCGCACCGGTAGCCGAGAAAATCGCTCTCTCAGGGTCGAACAATCGAAAACGTGGGCTTTCGTGGGCGGGTGTGTGCGTCATGAGTAGGACCTCCACAACCCGATGCACAATATTTGGGATCACCGAACTAAACCGAACGGCAGGTCATCATCCCTGTTACAGTAAGAAACAGTAACAGTATGCCGTTTACACCAAGTGCCCGACAAGTGGTTCTGATTTTCCGGCACCGATGTCTTCGCTAACTGAAAATTATTTCAAATTCTGACCCTTTTTTTATCCTTCTTTTCCTTCCCCACAGATACCGTCATCGTCAACGAAAACTCTAATCCGTGATCTGACGAACCCTTCAAACCACGTGAATTAGAAGGTAAGTTTGCTACTACCGGCAACATCCATCCCAATGTGTTAGTACTGGATTTAGGTGTACAATTAAAAATAGTCTATGCTACTGTTGCGGCCCACGTGTACACGCTGCCGATGAGGGTGCCCTATACACACACACACACGCGCGCTCGCGCACTCAGGTGCTAAATATATATTCCGGTTATCTGGCCAACAAGAGGGGGTGCAAACCGGATCGAAAATAGCATATCCACAGGACGAAGCTCCAAATCTATAACAACACACTCCGGTGACCTGGGTCGGTGTACACAACCGTACCGTGTACCGCCGTGGTCGTCGTCGTCGTCGTCGTCGTCGTCGTCGTCGTCGTCGTCGTCATACTGCGCAAAACAAGGTCAAGGTGGGCTGGAGTCTGTCGATCAAGAACAGGCAGTTTTTGGAACCTCCTTTGCGTCTGGGCTTGCTGCCCAGAAGGGTTATTCCTTCGCATACGAACCAATTAGGGTGTCGTTTATCGAGCGAGTGAGATAGGGAGAATACAATGCGAAGGTCATTTACACGAGATGACCTAGTGTGTGAGTTTCTTTTGTGGGGGTTGTGTGTGTGTGTGTGTGTGTGTGTGTGTGTGTGTGTGTGTGTGTGTGTGTGTGTGTGTGTGTGTGTGTGTGTGCGAGCATCGGCACGAAAGCATTTTTGTTTTGGTTTCAAGCTGCTCCTAAATAAAGTTTCAATCCTTTTGAGTCGGTTTTTTGGAGTGCATTATTGGTTGTGAAGTTAAAAAAAGGGAATAGAAAATGGTACATGGTGGCGAACGTGTAGAAAAGAATCATTATTATCAGTTTTGGTTATTAGTTTTCACTTTTGTAATTATTCGTGTGTTGTGCGTGTTGAAAAAATATGTTAAATTTAACTTTGTTTACATATTTTTCAACAGGAAATTAGTTTATCATTTAAGGCTAAGCTTCTCTTTATTAATATAGTATGCTCTCTTGGTGTCCAATAATCATGTTTCTAGTTTTTTTTTTGTTTTAATAAAAATGCCTTCAGCATGTAAAATAATATCATAATATTACCGGTTATATCTGGTTTGGTTTTCGAATTCTTTTCATGTCAAAGCATAAAGTAAAATGAGATATGACATTTCAAATATTTTATTTACATGCACACATAAAGTCAGGTGGAACATCCCAAACCCTCGCAAATCTTCCGAATGACTGTTCGACACCTCAGAATAAAGATCATTGAAATGCACTCCGTTTGCGAAAAGTTCATTCGCCTGTTCCAGTCGTTTCCGAAACCACCCCGCCGCCGCACCGTTGCCACCGTACAGCTTAAGCTTCCAACTCGCCTATCATGTGCACCGAGAACGAGAAGTCGTTTTACACGTGCAATTATCACCGACTTAACGTAGGTGCTACTGCGTGCGTACTGGCGTGCCTTACCGCTGGTCCAGTTGACGGTCAAGGAAAAGCCTCCAGCGCGGAAACCTCGCGGTGGACACTAACCTTCCTTCGCCCGAGTGCCTGCACCATGTTTTTGCCCAGCAGGAGGCATTTTGTCGTGCGATTTTTTTTTTTGTGACACCGTTGGTAACGTTTCGGGTTGACGGTTTTTCGCGATGCTGGGACAGCCACCGGTCGAGGGGGTGAGTTAGGAAAGAACCTGTTATTTATTGCAATTTTATGTCGAATGAGGTAGCGAGTGGAGAACATTCTCGTTTCAAATTGGCCCGTACGGCATATGTGTTTGTGTGTGCCATCGGTGACAATCACGGCTTGTGGACACAGAACGGCGTGCGAGTGAGCGTGCACTGGACCAAGTGAGCGCGATCGAGACTACGGTCAGACATTTTCCAATTTGGTTCAAGCGTCATTATGATGAAGCAGAGGCGAAAGGAAATCGTTCTTTTTAAGCATAGTGCCATTTGTATTACGACTCGCACTTATGCTGTCAGACTGTTTTGTGCAACCAATTTTACTTGTCATAAATGTGTCCCAGCGAGGGAAACCTGCTGGCTCCAACAGTGTGTTACCTCACCAGTACGACGATATGTGCGGTTAGAACGTGTAACAAATCCATCGCCTTAGTTTGGGAGGTTGATGTGTTGAACAAACACGCTACAACTAACCATCGAGCCAACCAACCTTTGGACCGTGATGAGATGATGGTGCTAACACAATTAGCATGCTCACGAACACGCGCTCCATTCACTAAGAGATCTCCCTTAGCGTCCGATTTGTGTAGCGTGATCATCATTGACATCATCTTCTTGTTCGCCGATTCATCGGTAGTTTTATCACAGTTTTCGGTCACACCTTCCTTCAGTGCTGAGATGGGATGAGATGGGAGCAGAAAGTGAGAAAGAGTGAGAGAGAGAGAGTCATCTCCTCCCTATCCCGATGTTGACATTAGACAGTTTGTCGTCAGTGGCGGACTGTTTTTGGACTTGGGACGACGGCGAACGGTAACAAGAATCCGTAGCAGCAGAGAAGATGGTTCTGATAAATTGCACTTTGCGCATATTAACATCTTCTGTCAGTGGGTTTGCGCGAGAAGATGAATGATGTCATTAGCGGTGATGAGTTGGTGAAACGTTCGGAATCATAGCCTGGAGCTTTCGGGATCACCACCGAACGATCGATAGCGAATGCCATTTAAGGCTAAGCACACGAGTATGTTCATTTGTTTTCTAGACATTAATCAATGATACGATAAATATTCCATTGTTATCGACATTCCCAAGATTCTCTCACCGAACTTATAACATGCAATGTCTTCCCATGCACTCTTCTTTTTTTTTCAAGCTTCCGTTTTTTTTTTTAATATTATAACAATGAACCGTCACAGGCACACAGTTGCACAATCAACGTCGAGTTACACAACTCGATCTCGCGATCGAAATAATCTCGTGCCACTGATCCGAGGCAGGTTCTGTAGCGAGTGTGTAACTCACCTAGAACCGGCTTCTAGCACCAGCCACCGGGCGGCATTAGGATCCGAAACTCTAATCCACGCTAATCACACCGAAACGATCGTGTTTGTGTGCGTCCAGCTCGCGGTTTTTTTTTTTTTTTTTTACAAAGCCGTACCCGGCCACTAGCAACTTCACTCCGCTATTCCTCGCGATTTTCTTCACCCAACAAAAGGACAGGCAGACGAGGCGGTGGAGTGATCGACGGGTGTGAATGGCTATCATTATTACTATTAGTTCCATTGCCCAGCATCGTTTCCGCCGTAGGCATAGCGAACGTAGGCAGCAAAAACGCCGCCCGCCAGCGCGCAAAGTGGCAATGATTTGCGTCGCCGGAGTTTTTGCCCTTTTGCAATAAATCTTTGTGTTTTTTTTCCTTTTGACCGAGCCTTTCAGTCACCCTCCATTATATATTCATTAGAATGAGGTTTTTGCGGTAGGCTTTTGCGGAAAAGCATCGATTTCCATTTCCCGTCGATGGGAAACAGCGTTCCTCAGCGATCGAAGTCCCACGATGCGTTTTGATGTGCTATTGAGCGCGCACGATGCGCACCCCAAGGGGTGCATCAATCGAAATATGTTCCAAGACGAACGTGTGATTTATTTGCTTTTCGCTACACGGTTCGTGTGCCGGAACGTGCAAGCGTGGCACGTCCCTTCGCGGTTGTCACGAAATCTCGACAGCAAATTGGCCTTCATCACAGCGCGGCAAGATTCTAATGCATCGTTCGCATGCCACTCATCGCGCATCAAACCCGTCGTGGAACAACGACTTCGCGCCATCCATGAGCCATGCAATCAACCATGTTTTGTTGTTGCCACCGCCTGGTGCGGTGCATGCAAAGTGGACGACCACACCGATATTGATCTGCTGAACGACAGTGCGCTGTGGATGTGCCAACGCCCGAAACCCATGGCTGGCATGCCCAGGTCGATCATTGTAAGGGGTAGGGGCGAGAAGGGGCGAGAGAGCGAGAGACAAGGGCGAGGGCGAGTGCTGTTCTGTTATTGCTACCGCCACTTTAACTTATTACTGCAGGAGAACCGTCAAAATGGCTCGAGGCGATCCGGAGTAGGAAAAAGTGGCCACCGATGATTTCGTAAGCCCTCTCCGTGGTTCGTGTTTCATTAGATCCTTGGGCCACTCCCCCCCCCCCCCCCCCTCTCCACACACATGCGTCATATAAAAGAGATCGAACCTCGCCATGTAATCTCACCGTGCCTGGCTTTTGTGTGTGTATTCCGAGCATTGGGCAATCCTTGGGGTTTGTGTAAAAACCGTATTT
>JXWZ01004328.1:0-39147 GCA_000956215.1 Anopheles farauti No. 4
CAAAACCAAAAACTCAAGCGACTCTAAGCTGGTAGGGACAATTAAATACTCAGTTTGGAGTATTTTGTTCAGATCTTAAAGAATTCCTTCTCGAAGGAAGCCCATTTCTCAAGCACTTAAAATAGCGCATAAATTGAAATAGACAAATTTATTACATTTTATGCACGCATTAGTAAGGAAAGAAAACGCTGAGCATCGTTTAAATTTATTTGTGTCTATGGAAATCACTTTAATTTATTGCCCACATTTTCTGGTACAAATAAACGAATAAAATGCCACCCTAAGAATATACGAATAATGTGCCGCTCGGCGTTTGCACGCTCCTGTCGGGACCAATCAGTCCTGGATGCAGTAATCAAATATCGAAAACAAAAACCGTGTTTGTCTCATTCCTATGCTAATTAGTTATTAGCGCAGTCCCGACGACAAAGCCCATCACGGCGGTGTAAAGCATGTCCGCGTTAAGCGAAACCGTCACTCAACAGTCACACATTCTTGGCGGAACTCTCCAATATTTCTCCAACGGCAGGAGAGTAGGGAAGTGACCAGATCGGCCCACCAGCCGCAGCAATATAGCGCGCCAAGTACGACGAGATAATGAAAACATGGTTCGCTCGAAGGAAAGCGAAATTTCTTTCCCACCTCCCAACCGATAGTGACACGGTGGCGACGGTGACGGCGACGAACATTCCTTCAAACTGTCAGCGCACATTTCAGCAGTGGGCCACGAACACCTCTCCTGACGGAACCTGACACCAGCCGAACACCGCCAGCGACGTTTGTTCCGCAAGTTATCTCTCATCCGGTTGGACGTGGACGTGTTATCTCGCACCGTACGGTTCGGTTTTTTTTTTTCGGAGATCCCGACAAATATCGCTACCGAAACCGAAACGCTTTCCCCCCTTCCCGGGGCTCACTTTCAAAACCACGCCAACCATCACAACGGCGTGACACACCGATGATGAACCGCACGCAGTCTTGCGTCGGTGCCCGGTAAAACCGTCGGAGATAACCCACCGGCGGTCGGTATCATCGCGAACACGCATCACGGACCGAAAGAGAAATGGTCCCGATGAAAATGATGATATGTGATATGAAACATTTTTCCGTGTTTTTCCTCCTCCCATCCCCCCTACCGGCCGACCATACTTTCCGCCACTGCAGTGCCCGAGATGGGAGGTTGTGAGTGTTCCAAAAATAGAAGCGCTCCCCAGTGCGGTGTCGTGGAGCGGTCGACTCAACCGCCGACGTGAGCGTTCTCTTCTTTCCCGAGCCCGGGATTTTCCACCGGCGCAGCGTCGGGCCACCATCCAAGAACGACTTTATGATGGATGGTGCTTTTCATGCCCGTTACTATTTCAACGACAACCACGGCTGCTGGGTGGGAGTGAACAACGATGAACTCGAACGTAGGAAAGAGAAGAAAAAAAAACCCACACACGACATAAAAAAGCATCCTGCCACCGAGAAACGGCGGCAATCGTTTGGCTACGCCTGACGCGGTACATACACACACACGGACGAGCGAAAATAGCGTTCGTCACACGGAATTCTTGCAGATGAATTTCTCATCCGCTAGGGCCGGAGGGATGACTTTTGGCTGATTAAAATTTAAATCACTCTCGTTGAAATCATACACGATGGATAGAAGAAGAAAATGGAGAACTCTGTGGGGCGAAATTTTCTTGGTAGCAAGTGAGTCGATGTTTTTTTTTTAAATGGGGGCAAAAATAAGTAGCTTCTTCACAAGAACCCTTACCCCGCCCCCCGGAACCGGAAATGCGTTTTATTTCCCAACCGAGTTTCAAACCGCGCGGTGGTGCGTGCGCATCATCATTTCCTTTGAAATGTTACACGCGCCACTTAATGGTCACAATAAATCATGCTGCAGAGGGGGGAAAAAACAGATAACCCCGAAACAAACCGGAAGCCAATTGGATCGTTAAATGCAGAGACATGCGTCAATTTTTCTTGCCGCCCAGTCAAAACGCTACCGGAGAAGAAAAAACCTACAATTTGGGAAACGGGGCAGAAGTTTCTACACTGTCGCGATATCGTTTACCGATGAGCAAAACGCAAACTGTTTCCCCGGCCGACCGGTGAGAAAAATATTGATTTAAATGTACCGTGCGTAATACAATTTATCAACCGTATTTTCTGCCAAGAATCGGGCCACCTAACGCACCGTTCGCTAGACACGAAAAGGGCATTACAAGTGGGCCTGCTAATTTGCATACGCCGCCGACGGAACCGAAACTCATCGGGCACAAAATTAATTTCCAACAATTTCATTACCAGCCCTAGTGGTTCTTTCACCGACCGGGAATTTTTCATTCAGCCCCGGGAGACGATTCCATAGTCTTTCTATGCCAAAACAAATCGATCGAAGATTCCAAATCTTCCGTTCCAGTCAATACCCGAAACCTCAACCACAACCAGAAAACTGACCGTTCGTTTAGCAAAAAAAAAAATCACTCTATGCGCTTTATCTACGGTGACTCCTTCAAACTTTCCCGATCTGCCTTCGACTGGACCAGTGTGTGCGTCCGTGGTCGCAATGAATTATTCATTTCCTCTGCCCGTAACCGGTCAGAATATTCCGACAAACCATGACAACGGTAGGCGAGCTGTGGCGTGTGAGTGCGATGGTTTTGCGGGGGGATCCGAAAGAGAAGAACGAGTGGGCCGGAAAAGTACTCATAACTCGAACCATTTTCGGCCTTTACCCGGTGGTCGGTGAAGCGGGATGCGATGGGATGCGCGAAAATTTGGCCTATTTTGAATAATGATGATGAATGCGCTGGTGAGCCTTTATGTTCGTGTAGGTCAAAAAGAGATAAAGAGAGTGAGAGAGCGGGTGGGGCTACGTTGACCAGTTTTTTTCCCAGTTTGTTTGTGAGTCCATTAAAATATATTTTTTAACATCACCACATTGGACGCGTTTCCAGGGAGAAGCGGAAAGGATATAAGATATGAATTGGCTGCAGTTTGCAGGAAATATTTCATATCCACATCGCCCACGCGATGTGGAAATGGCTTCCTCCACCATGGCGCAGCGCAATGAAATAATTATGAATGTTCATGGTTTATCAGATAGGAACGTTTTCACATTTTATTCATCAAATTTATCACCGGTATGTTTGGATGCGGGATGATAAATGTAATTTAAAATGATTTACACGTAACCATAGCGAAGAGCGTCATATTCAAGAGCGGAGTGAGGCATTAAAAAAAACGACGCGGGATTTTTTAACGCCGGTTTTAAAATTCGCACAAACAAGCACCAATTTCCAATAATCAAACCATTAATTCTGCTCATGACAACTGCCAGCAGAGCAGTTGCGTCAGCCGTTCGGTCGAATCAATTCCAATCGACCGGAAAGCTAGCGCAGTAGAAAATCAATTCCGAGAAACACTCACCACACCCCGGCGCACAAATGATCTAATCCTGCGACGACAGGCAGGGCACACTTTGTCAAGCCATTCAAGCCCGGTCCCTTCATTTCAAATTCATCGCCCGAAAAACTTCACCCCGCAGAAAGACGCATCTTATCAAAACCCAAAATGCGCTCTAATAAAATCGCACATTGCCCGTGTGCCGTGCCGCGTCGCAATACGTGATGTAATTACGCAGCAGTGGCCACTCGTCCCATCCGTCTTTCGCTCGCTTTGTGTCTCTGCCTCAGAAGGGCGCAGCAATTTAAATCTCCCGCTCGCGCGGTGGAAGCGAAGAAAGCTGAGACGGAGTTTTCTACAGCGCGCAAACCGTACAACAACCCATAGACCCACGATGCTCGGCAGTACGATGCGACAAAAGGGATGAGTTCGACCCCAGGAATGCGTACATGAGCGTTAACCGAACCCCGGCGGAAGGAAAGTTTTTTGCGTACTTCTTGCGCCCTCGGCTCGGATATGCTCAAACGCACATGTCAATGGGTTTATGTGTGCGTGCGACGGAGGAGCTCCAACCCCAAAAATTAGGGGAGAATAGCGTGTCGCAGTTCGCACGCTCGGGTGTTCACCAAATGTCCTGGATCGGAGCGAGAAAACCGGTCCGGAGAGCCAGACGAAAAGCCAACCCCTGCGACGACGTTAACGTGATCCAAACTGTGCCGATATGGTACGATGAACCTGGTGCGGTGGAAGCGATAGCGTAGCAAGGACGGGGTAATACATCAAATCAATAACAGTTCAAGGACAATGTGAAGAATAAATGAGGGGTTCGATATTAGCCGCGTTCATTGGGCGGTGAAAACGCAGACGATTTTACGTATTTTTTACGTTTTATTCTGACGAATGGAAAGTTTTTTTTTTATACAATTACAAAATCAATGTAATCGAAGCGTTCTTTTAAATTAAAACTAATTTATTTAAAGAAAAGTAAACAAATTTTAAATATTAAAAAATATACCTCATATTTTGTTCTGCCTATTCATATGAAATATATACGAATAAAAATAGGGTAAAATCTAAAACCCAGTTGGAACGGTCTCCTTTTGCTGCTCTAGAACAATTCTCCACGGACAGATTGGCAACAAAACAAACGCAATTTCGCAAACAATGGCGGCACAAAATGATATTCCTCATCCCACCCACATCAGCAGCCACCAGAACAAACTCGACCGATTGTCGCACTATTTGTGCGTCCCAGCAGGAGGCTCTTGGCTCCCATAGGCTCGATACAACAAACGAACAGCGCACGCAACGCAACATTACGACGCCATGACAAAAGCAGGCCCCGGCGGGCGAATCGAACCGGGTGTGTTGCGAAACTTGGAAAGATCAAAACCACATAAAGGAACCAAACGGAACGCAATAAAACCCACCCCACTCGTCGCCATGCTCCAGAAATCCGTCTCAAAGAACTTTGCTTGCGGCCACTTTTACCATTCGCCCCCTTCCCTCGACCAGTGTTGGTGTGGTTGGCTCCTACTCCTTCTCAGAGCAACAAATTTGGCCCATTAATACTCATGTCATCTGTCGACGGGCAGGCACGGCAACAAAGGCCGAAACACAGAAACAGATTCTGCATTGCCAATGAGCATCTGCAGCTTGCCAACGGGGGCAAATGGGAACACTATCAATAAGGCACACACCTCGGGCTCGGAAGGAACCGGACGAAGGTATGTCCGGGGCAATCGATAGACGTTGCGTCGTTTGCTAGACCCAACCAGCTCGGGTGAAAGCTTCTCCCACTCACGGTTCGCTCACTATCGAGGGGTTAAGACGATTAAAAACGTCATTGCCGCCAGGAAAGAGTCGTCGTAGTTGTCGTCGTCGTCGTCGGACGATAAGGTACGCTGGTGTGGAGGTAGCGCAACAACTACAAAAAAAAAAACCCGCCACAAACAAGCGAACAGAGGACACACAACACGTAGTTTGCGTGTTCGTTCCTTGCGAGGCGTTCCGTGCGATGGGCACCAACAGTAAAGCACCTTCTGCCGTGGATGGATCATTTCAATGCACCACCCCGTTTACTGCCGACCGACATGAACGACATCGACGTCCGTCCGACGGGTGTTGTAATCCCCTTGAGGAGCTCCATCTGTCACCGCTCGTATAGTGGTGCTAGTGGTGCTGACGTTGGTGTTTTCCCATCCCTCCCCCGACGTCTCCTCCCGCCCCTGAACGCTGGCCACCAATTACCTGCTACAACACCCGATGTCCCGGGAGCGGTAAACTACCGCCGGATTCCATACCATCCCCGTCCCGAGTCAGTGGCCAACCCCTACCGCACGCTGACGAGAATGAATGAGGTGAAGAAATAATATAATACACCCTGATAGCTGGCCCCGCTATATATAGTCATCACAAGTCCGCGCACCGTTCCGTCTTCGTCAACTTCTCCGGATGAGCGCTGAAACTTCGGCATCGCCTCACTGGGCTCAGCCCCCGGTGGCCGGGCGCGTTACAATATCTCCCGGTCGTTGACTTTAAACTGTGCGCACATTCGCCGCTTGTCGTGGTTTATCACGTGAAACGATACGAACGTAGGGAGAGATAATAAGCTCGCACTGTCGACGGCATCCCGATATGCGCAAGAAACCCGGATGAAAAGTGAAAGACAGAACGTGCGATCAAAGGTGAGGGATGGTTTCGCTAAACGGGCTTAGTTACCGTCCATTGCATCACAGCTTGTCAGAAGTTCCGGTAGCACCGCAATAAACTGCAATCCGTTCCAGTTGTGCACGGAAACCAGCACAAGAAACGCCACCCACTAAATATGCCTTTAATCTTACTGGTCCACCAGCACACGCTCCAATCGGGCTCGATTAACAACTTCTCATCTGCAGCAACTTTTTGCTGCAAAAGTCAAACGGGTGCCAGTTGTGGTAATGCTCCAAGCAGCAAGTTCAAACTGCTGCAACCGCACCGTAGTTTCCTCGTGTGGTACTTCTGTTCTAAGAAGGGCTTGTGCCTACCGCACAAGGGCCAGCGGGGCGCAAAACTTTGCAGTTGCAAAATATCATCTTTCACCCTGACCTCGGGCACCGTTTTCGGGGTGGCTTGGCGGTAATTACCATTCCAATAAATCTGTTTTATTGAACCATTAAACGACGTCCGGAGCTCAGCCGGAATCGCATGCCGGCGGGTGGTTCGGAGCAGGTCAAGAAAGAAGCTCAATTTATGCAATTATACATTTTAAGCTGGTACTAATTAGGCGGACCACCGGCAGTAGGTAGCCCCCAAATAAAACCAATGCCCTCACTCCTGTCCCGTATCGTATGTCTACGGCACGGACCATGTTCTCTTGGATAACCCTTACACATGAAACGCACCAAAACAAAAAAAAACAAAAGAAAAAGAAAAACGAGCCCTAACTAAGCTACCTTATTTCCCGTCAGCGTCCTCCACAGCGCAACATAATTTCGTGCTGCCGTGATTGAAGGTGGAACGAGGACCGGAAACAGAAACCTTAATCCTTTCCCTTTTTTTATTTTGGAGCCCACCGTCGACGGCAGCAATCTTGCTGCCCGTTGTCGTGCTGTCCTTTATTTCGGTAAGGAGCTCGCCAAGCATCTGCACCGAAATGAGACAATCAAGCTCACGTGGAGCGCGGAGGCCGACGGTTCGTATCCACCGAAAAGGTTAAACTTTTTAATGAAGGTTATGAAATTTGATAACGTCCAGGAAGCGCCAACCTAAGACCAAGTGGTGGCCAAGAGTACGCACCGGGAGCCGCCTGGGAAGGGTCTGCATCCCGGCGAAGCAATCGAAGTGCTGCGCCCAGCCTAACGTAGCATCGGCTACGGTTTCAGGTGAGCAGTCGAGAGACCGACTCAAAAACGCGGTAAAGGTAATTTAACGACCCGGCCAGATGTCACCAACCGGCACCAACTGGCAGCCAGAAGCACACGAAACCAAATCACCGGGCCCGTGTTGCAAACTTTACATTGCCGAGCCGTCCAACGAAACAACAACAAAAAATGGGTACACTTTTAGGTCGATAAAATTTCGCTTCTATCATAAGAACATCAAACGTAGCGTTTACGTCACCGGTGCTCGACGGCCGAAATCATTTTTCCCAACATGTTAAATCGGGTTCCGAACGCCATAGCTCAACCACACATCGCACAAAGTCATATTTCCCAAATGGTTCGCCCGGGCGACGAAACAAAGCTTAATAAAAGCGCCAGACAGTTTTACAACTTATTCGCCCTGAGGGCGCACGCCGACCGGGACCGCGCGCCGACGAGGATGCACGTTGCCTCCGTTTTTTTTTTTTTTTTGCTTCTTTTTGTGCTTCGGGTCAACCGTGGAATGGTGGCTTGACATCCATAAAAAGGAAGCACAGCACCGACGGCGACCAATGAACCGTGGCCAGAAACCGGACCGAAACTGAGTTCACAGATTTACTGCTGCTCTGGCTGGTGGTGCCGGAGTGCGAAAGGGATGGAGGGGGTAGGGGGTGGTAAAGGGAAGGAAGGTGAAAGGAAAACCGCGCTCATAAACTGCCATTACACATCATGCGCATCGTGGAGAGCGTTGCATGTAGTGCGCGATGCGGTCCAGCCGTGATGAATATCGACAAGAACCACCGTCGAATAGTTCGACCGGCGACCGGCAGGCTTGTAAAACTTCAACTGCGACTTATTTAACGGCCGTTGCATGCTTTCAAACTGTGGTTGAATTATTTCGAAACGCTTACAACATTTTGAAAGTAATTTTATTTTTAAAAAACACACACACACGCACCTTGGGTAGTGCAAAAGGAAAAATCAATACGAATGATGCATACTCGAAAGATACGTTCTTTTCTTCCCTGTTTGATTTAATAATCGATTATGTTTTAACATTAGCAAGCACATAACAAAATTCTCAAATCACTGGTGCAATCGACAACCTTATTAAATGATGTCGAGTAGTTGAAATTTCCCCAATCCCTATGTAAATTTAGAAATTAATATTGTAACGAAGAGGCAGTCAAACGTTATTTTCAATATTTGTTTTGATAAAAGGCAACAAAGGTAACAATTCTTTTCTTCTAATATTATTATCAATATTAGTGTGGATTTATTTTCAAAACTATTCGTAGTCGATGCAAAGGCATCGATAATTCAACGGATTTTTTTTCAATTTTGAACAGAATTAATTTTACAGAAGTACAATTTCGAGAGCAAATTACTTGTTTTTTTCCCCGAACTTTATTTTTTTCCCCGAACCGATCTGGAACAGTCAAAAAAAATATATTTTCTTTCTCCCTTCCATTCTCAAATCTCTCCACAAAATATGAATACCGTTTGAAATCACAATGCCCATGCATAACTAGCCACATCTTTACACCACTCGCTGCTAGTAAACTAAGAGCTGACTAAAAAAAAAATCCACTAACCCCACATTATGCAAAGAACGAACAAGAAACTTTCATTTTCTAGGTTTCTCTTAACCATCCAATTAGCAGCGTAATGAAAATATACATCTGTTTCTGCGCCGACATGATTTATGTGACATTCTACCTCGCCCAAGTCCAGGATAAAAGGCACCAGAGTAAGTAAAACAAAAAAAATAATAAAAAAAGGGATGAAAATGGATTACCAGCGCAGCGCTACCTAAAACCGACTCCCTCTCACTAAATTCGCAAAAAAAGGGGAACACTGGAATGCTACTAGATGGAAATGGCAAATGGAAATTGGACGAACTTGCTAGCTGCAGCATGGCGATACGGGTGTCCCGCAACAAAATGACGGGAAAAGCGAACGAAATTTCGTGCGGTAAGGAAAACTGCAAATACCGTGCCGTGTGTTCTGTGCTCCAGCTGTCTAGCCTCATTCGTGCCAACAGGGAGGGAGGAAATAAGAAAACATAGCCATCCCCCCCCCGGCGCACCGTTCCGTCAATTCTCGGTCGGTCGTCTCGTTGCCTCATCGCGTACAAATCGCCGCTTGCAGCAGCAAACTGCAGCCGACGGTCGATGAAGGAAATGACACATCACGTTTCCAGTTGCCGTTCCAGTTTTACTTTCCGTTCGGGACGATGCCTCCACCGTCGCCGCAGCTCAACAGCAACCCCGGTCCGGGCGGGTTGGCATTTCTTATTTATGTTTACCGGTAGACAGAGCCACGGGGCCGCACCGAGCGAAATTGAAGAACAAATGCATCGTTGCGGGTTTTTTTTGCTTTACTTTTTTTTGCTTGTTGTAATTACATTTATGATTATTGTAAAGAGCTTTTGCGGAACGGTTGTATGTTATGCAAGCGACACAACCGCGCACTGAGGCGCCCTTAGGACCCGGTTAAATATTCTTTCGCTTCCATGTTGATTACATTGGCAGTACGAGGATATATTTCAGTGGTTAAAGTGCACTTAACCAAACCGCAAAAAGGTTTTATTCAAAATAAATATTGTAAAAATACATTCCGCATATGTTGAGTATGTAATTTAACACAAATTTCCCATTACCGGTTTTCCTTTCTCTACGTTTAATATGAGCACTGCACCTGATCCTATCCCGAGCGATACGAGCGTTAGATTACGCGGGGAGCGAAATTTGAACGCCCAAGCTTCATACGCTGGTCGTTGCAAAATTGAAACATAAAAAAAACTGATCAGCTTTACTACCGCATTCCGTTCGGCTATGCTGCGCAAAACCGATAAACCATATCGGCGCGACTAGGGGCGGCAGGCGTCGGTGTCCGAATGCAGCCCCAGCGGCTCGCAGCGGCAGGTCCAATTTCACACCTTTCCGTTACGGTTGGTGCCACGCCACCCTGCCTGGCCACCACAGCACGGCCTGCACATGAAATCGAGAGTGTTGGTTGTTAACGCCGGTGTACTGCCACACACCGGGCTGCCAAGTGCAACAAGCAACACCAGCACCCGTTTTATCGTTTTGATTTGATTAGCGAATGTGGCAAGAGTGCATGGAAAGCTCCTACGGGCAAGGTGGCAGGTGAAATGGAATACCGAGACATGGGAGAGGGAGAAAAAAAAAACGATTGTGGGTGGTCGTCCCACTCCACCACCCCGAGCCTTTGCGCTCTATGCTTGTGTGCTGCTGCGAAAGTAAAACCCGACGCCCGGGAGTGGGTTCCACTTTCGATTTCATTTCGTGCAAATTATAGCGTAAATAAAGCATCATCCAGCGAGTCCACAGCTTTCCGGACGCACTTGAGAGCACACGGGGCCGAGAGTGGTGCATCCAAGTGCTGCAAACCGAAGCACCATAAATATTCTCCCCCATGCTCCAGAGACTCCGGCAGCAGCATAAACTCGCAGCATACGGTAGCTACGGCCGGCGAGCGGCCCAGCAGGTGAGTACGCACGAACATAACAGCGAACGTGTGAGGGAAAAACGTGCCCGCATGGTGTGATAAAAAAAAACCAGAAATATTCCAGTGGCGCCTGGAGACGGGATATCTGGAGGGTCCCACGCGGTGACGTCCGCTAATGTGCTAAGAACCACGTTCGCAACGTTTGCGGTAGAGACGGCGAAGCGAGAGCAAAACGGTTTGTCAAACGTTTATTTCAACAAACCCAAGAGCACTGCTAATGCTGGGTATGATTTTTTTACCCACCAAAGCATTCAATCATGGACCACTTTGGAGCGAAGAAAAAGAGAATACATGGCGAGGTGATAAACGTTCGCTTCAATTGTATACTGAAAAGTTCCACGTTTACGAAACGTCAGCTATTGTTTAGTGTCTATTTTTCTGGAGATGGAAATTTAAAAAAAATCAATGAAACTAGTTAGCTGAAACGGAATACTTATTGAACTTATCTATCCTAACAATAAATTTAAACCACTAGCAAATACCAGTCAATTAATGAATAAAATGGTTGATAATGTAATCATTGTTTCGAAACAACACCTTGCCAGTAACATCCTCCTATATTATCACGGGTAGATAACGAACGTAAGGGAAAAATGTGTTAAGCTCTTTGGAGACAAGAAAAAAACAAATAACGAAAATCAACACAAAATAGACGACAGCATGTTGGAAATAAAGGGAAGACGTGTGTAGCGTCTCTAACATTTGGCTTTGATTTGTTACAAGATTGTGCACTCCAAGCACCTGGATGACTTAAAGTTTGCACCTAATCCCAACCGTGCAACTGAGCGAGATCCATAGAGATTTGGGAACGATATTTCCAACTCTAGTTCATACCCTTTTGACTTCTAAATGAAAATCCCACTGACGGTACCACTACATCTCTTCAACCGTGCATCTAACCTTGTGCGCCAGGTCTACATAAAGCCATGATGCGCTGACTCAGGGCCCGCTCACTCTAATTATGCATAGCCCTCACTATCGGTAAGGAAATCGCTCGGAAACTTCTCTGATTCAACGAAAACATTCATCAATCACATTTGCATATCCCACCGCCACCAGGTGTCAGCAATTCCGTACAGGGCGAAGAATATCTTTCCACCCGGAGGAAAGCTTTTCGTCTGGATGCTCCATTCACTGTCAGCTAACCCGGCGGACCGGCAAGCACACCTCATTACCGATTCAGTGTTGAATGATTCTTCGGCCCAAAACCCAACCCAACGCGCTCGACATCCTGCCGCCGTATCCTCGGGGGGAGGACCAGACCTTAACCTGTGGCCGTCTGACAGGGCAGCAATCATCTTTACACGCTCCACGGACACCTGGAGCCAGAGTGCCGGGCGATTTTGAAGAGGGCCCTCTTAGCCCGCACGGTCGTCGATGCAAATATATCGATCTCGTGTGAGGCTCGGAACGAACCTTTTTTTTTTTTTTTACTTTGCTCGTTCGTTGTTGCGAAAAGTCGCAAAACTTTGCTGCACCACAGCACGGCAATCGTAAAATGCCGGCGGCCTACAACTTCGACGTCGACTAAAGATGACGTGGGACGGCGAAACGTGTTTGGCAAAAAAAGAAAAAAAAGAATTGCTCGGTAGCAGTGCTCCGGGGCATGATTTTCTTCCCTTTCCGAAAACACACATACGCACGCAAAACATGTTCCACTTTCGTTCTTGTCGTGGATCCCACCTCCGGCCACTCCGAACAGCCTGTTGGGTCTTTAATTTTCCAAAAGCAGGTCAAGAAGCGGCCGTAAGCAAACGTCGCGCTGTGGCTGTTTGGTGCCGCAGCCTCCAACACGCTCGCGGTCCGGCGCGATGATGACTGTGCCGCACTTGATTTCGATTTCGATCGCAGCAATATTAATCACCCGCGTCCGTGTGAGGGCCTCCGGTGGATGGGAGGTGAACGTTATCTCATCGAGCGGCTGGCTGCTGTCGCCGCGTGTGCGTAGGCGTCCAGATCTTCAGAGTGAATGCGCCATTGGCAAGGGAGCGAGAGAACTCGAAGGCCAGCCCAAGCACCCACTCACCGATCACTCTCGCATCGCGGACAAACATCAAACAAGGGCCGATTTGTAGTAAATAGATCGTGTTGTTAAGCGCGATAATACACTCGCCGAGGCACTCGTCGTCGCCGCACCATCCAAAGTGAGAACATTGGGACGTCGCGTCGGTCAATGCGGATGAGAAGAAAAAAAACCGGGCCGTTTCGAAACGGTTGCTGGCTGATAAGTGCACGCCGGGTCTGCCACAAAACCGTGAAGTCGGCGGCAGCAATCGCTTCAACGTCATATTTCAAATCCCTCAACTGAAAGACATTGCATTGAACGGCCGCCGGTGGCGGCGGCATCTTCTTAACCCACAATCGTGCTCCGCTATTGACAAACCGGGCCCTCGGTTTGTGGCGCGAAAAGGTTCTGCAACGCCGTTGTGAATGGGCCGTGTGAATGGGGCACTATCCAGTCTTTGAAGTGCCCGTGGGTGGCAGTAATAGGATTCGATTTACTGGCGCATGTCAACACCCCCGTCAATGTTTGCCGTTGTCTGTGATACCTTCCGAGAGGGCCCAACGAAGGCTTATGCGTATTTAGCGCCCTGTTGTGCAAGGATGTTCGCGACAGTAATGAATGGTAAGACTTATAATCACTTCCGAACTTCTTACGGCGTGCAAAGTAAGCTCCGGTAGGACGTGTCCAAAAATTTTAAAAGCACTTCTTTAAGAGTTTCCAACACGATAAAATGCCGTAACTTGGAATGCAGATCCTAATCGGTAGACTACGGTAGATGCGGCCCGCTAAGGCGATCCGCAAGCTGTTGATAGATGAGAGCAAACTTTATCAGCGAAAGGCCAACCTGAAATGAACCATAATTAAGAAATAATTACACGTCAAGCGTCATAAGAGTTGGTACCTTTGGTGCAGCTATTTTCCCAACTCCAATTAAGGCACTAGGGGAAAAAGGGACACGCGCCGGCCATCTCCTCACCGATTCTTATCCCTCGCCGACTGTCGGACAAGTAACGCGAGGAACAATGGGCCGAACTTTTTCCAAGAACTTTGCCAGGCTTCACGGTTTGCACCCGGCTCTCCAACAGTTACTGGAACACTTCAGACGAGCAAATTGCACTCAAGGCTTTTGTTGCTGCTGTTGCTTACCTGCTTGGGTGGCGCGTTCTTACCATCATGGCAAAAATGCATTTAAATAACGTGCTTCCCTCCCGTGCTGCTAGACATAAGCCTTGGGAGGAAACGTTTCTTCACCCGCGTTCCAAGGTTTGGCTTGTTCGTAGGAACCAGCGGAAGCATCGTTCGAGAAACAAAGAAAGTGTTTTACTCGGTAAAAAAAAAAATGTATACCAGCCAAGCGAAAGAACCTTGCAAGATGCGGTCCGGCAAACTTTGGCGTAGAAAACCCCCAAGCTGCTGGTCGGTGTGTCGTTATCAACTCGGCTATTCACCGCCAAGCGCCAAGCAGTCTGAGCGCACCGATAAGCACCACTATCAGTAGCCGCACCGGAAACATCCCTTTCAGTCTGACCATCATCAAAGAGATCGCCGGCTGTTTGAGTCGTGTGCCGGTGGCTTATCTTAGCGCCACAGGATAAGGGTGTTTTTCCTGTCATTTTTTTTTTTCCTTCACTGGCCCACGCTTCTCACGCCCAAACCAAGCGAGCTTATCATGCGACCAAAGTAAATATGCCTTCCGGCCTCGTCGGGACGCACTGGAACGCTCGCACACCGGTCGGTAAATATTGATACAAATGTGTTCTGAAGGTAGTGCCGCCGACGCTTACTATAGCAGCGACTATAGCCAACCTGTGATCTAAATAATCTCTGCGAGCGTGTGAAACGGTCGTGCGGCTCTATGGGAGCAAAAAAAAAACACCTAACCTCCTAGATGGTACGTTATCAGTAGGCAAATGTGTAACAAGAACCGAACGATTATTTGCCAGCGAACTAGCAGTGGTAGCGTGTGTTTAGCCAGGGCAAACACAATCTATTTGCTGTTTAAATATTTACAACCACAAACATACGGACTCTCGCTTTATTGGAGTAGGTGCTTTGATGTGGACTTTGAAGATTCCACCGCGATAACCGGAGCACTGCGGAGCAGCAGCCACACACGATTCGGTAGAGAAATTGGAAAGTTTGATAGCTTCTTAGCATGCGCCCCTTACTGAATCATCCCTCGCTAGGTTTTATTCTTATCAGACATCATCCACATCAGCACTAATTGAAAGGTGAACTTCCTTCGCTTTACACCACACAGATACGTTCCCATCATTAAGTTTTCTCACCACACCCACACCAAACTGTCCGCTAAGTTAATCTGCACGTTTCAGAAAATAGCCCAGCCCCACGTTTTCCCGCCACCGAATCGACGTGGCCGTTCATCAGCTATCGGATGATGGGTTGGATTAATAATATTGATTAATGGGCTCAAGGCTCCACCACCGATCTGCCGACAAGCTGTAGGGAATAAAAACTAGCCCCAATCGCGCGCGCACGCACACACATTCATACCACAAATCTATGTGTACGCAGCGTTTGCTAATCCCTTTCACTTCCGGACCACAACCTATTGGATAACAACCCCGATCCAGAGCAACACCTCCACACGCCCAAGCCAGGGTAAGCGGAGAAAAGCACCATATTTGTTTTCTCTTTTTCTCCCACCAGCATCGGAACCGCACAATCCCACCGTCGAATGCGTGTAACTCGAACCTCTCCAAACTGTGGGAGGCTGAGCTCTGGTGCAATCCTCCACGATCCTTTTCCCAGCACAGGCGGGCATCCTAATGATGACGGGGGGAAAAAAACAATCTGCTCCACTGTAACGATCGCACAGGTATTATCCGATACAACTCCTAGCAGGTCGGATGGCTGTCAGAGCAGCAAAAAAAAAAAGACCATCCGATGGCTTGATGCATGCGCCGCAGAGCTCGTTAGGGAAACGAAACCTGCCATCCCTGCGCTACTAGAGCCCGAGATACGATTTCAATCGTCGTTTCGAAACGAACGAAACAGTGTTCCGCGTTGGGCCCCGTTGATTCTCATGGCTGTAGGCCGTGTGTGCCTTAGTTTGGTTCTTGGTTTGTCCGCCGTCCAGTCGGTTGTCGATCGTTTTCGTCGTCGTCGTCGTCGTCGTCGTCTACGAGAGTGTGATCTGAAGCAGCAAGCCAGATATAAGATTTCAAAACTTTCCCAGCAATCAGCAAAGTGAGCTGAGCTGCCGGGGTGAGGGAGCTAGGAACATAAGCCATTCTAATCGATCGCCCATGTCGATGGGTGAGAGCCAATCTGGCTACCGACTGCGCTGACACACGGTGGTAACAGTAGCGACCAAACACCGGAGACGTCGTATCTTGCTCGACTGATCCAACCTCCTCCTCCGGGTGGCCATAATCCGGATCCAACTGCTGCGGCTGTTGCTAGCGGTGGATCATTAGAGCACAGTGCCGCAACAAGAACGGACGCCGTTTTTCTTTAATTAAATAATAATGAATCATTTTTCATCACCACCGGACCAAGTCGGACATTATACCGACGGCGGAAAGGTATAGGTTGATCAACTAGGAAGACTAGGAAGCTGAGAGTGTAGTCGATCGGTTGAACTGGAAATCAACACTCTTAGATCTTTTCCACCGGCGAACCTCAGCACGGCTGTCGATGGACGGATTTCATAGTCCTGAAGGCGATGCGACCCTGCTGCGAAACTCACGAACCGATCGCACCGAAAAAAGGTAGCCACCCTGTCAGCCATGAAAACGACAGCGTGGTAGAGAGCGTTTTGATACCCATCGCGTGAAGATCTTTCCAACGCAACTTCCACGGCTGACATTAGATGGACGTACGCTGCACGACTCTCGCCGACATACCCTGGGAACGGTGCGGATGTCTTACGTTTTGCGTAGTCCGTTAGTCCGCTTAGTGTCGATACTTTACAAATCTCATTAGTGCACGGTAAACATCCTCGAACACCACCGGCGGCATCGCATGCAATTGCAAGCTGACGCATGCATCTACATCAAACCGATCAACCGTACCTATACTTAATACGTGGATTTCAAAATCGACTATACCTTATTGATGTTTACTTCATGTTCGTAGTATCATTGGATTGCTCAAACCTCGAGACGGCTTCCAATCAATGCAACCATCCAGACATTCGCTTCCTGACACAAAATGGACGGAAACCAGGTGGCCATTTGGAACTGCAGACGTAAATCCAGGAAGGCAAAATTCGATTAACGACATTGTTTAACAATTCTTATCCACCGAGTTCGATTTCGCGGTGTTCAGGACCAACACATCCTTGGCTTAAAAAGGGTAAGAAGCGTGTAATATCTTTGCGGGGCGTAAGCTACGGACGTGATGTATTTCAACCTTGCCGTGTTCGCACGCGAAATCGATACCCCTCCCCAATACCCATGGGGTGATCAAATATAGATCAGACCAATAACATTGCTCAGGACCGCGGCCAAAACCTTTTGCCGCACCAAAAAAAAAACCATCATTCTTGGTGGGAGGAGCCATGGAACGAATGGATGGGTAGTTGAAATGAAACGCTATCGGGTCGAAACGGATGACGTAAGTGACGTGGTTTATCTCTATCGACTGCGATACACCACCGGCGCGGATGTAGCACAAAGTTTCACCAGGACCCACGGCACGGACGAATACACATGCTCCACTAAACGCCTCGTTCGCACCATACCAAACCGAGTCCCTCGTACACCCAACCTGTAATCGCCAAGAACGGGTGATTACTGGCTGGCATGCTACACCACACTTCGGCCCACAGATATGCCGGCCGATAATGCCGTGTGTGCACGAGGCCCGGGTACAGCCATCTGTCGTCGTCGTCATTGTTGGCGCATCAGCAAACATGCCACAAGGTTGGCCAGCGAAAATTAGCATTTGCATTCGTTGGCAAACGCAACTACTGCACGGTGCTCTGGAGCCATCGTAATGGATCTGGCGATAAAGGACGCAAATTAAAACCAACGCGCTAGCGTTACCCCGAAATTGTGGCGATGAATGAACGATGCGAAAGATGAAGACACGAGCGTTTGTAGCGTTTGGTCCTAGAAGAAAGATCTACCTTAAACGAGGAAAGCTAATTTAAAGCGAAAGAATTAAACTTCTATCGTTGATCATAACTCCAGTCCGTGCCGGAAGAACGGAGGCGCTCAGGGACATCTACAAATGCAGGTAAATGCCTCTAAACTTCCAATTGCATATTTCTATCCGCAAATCGAATCTCGATGAAAATGGGTTTACGCCGCGCGCATTTATGGTTGTTTAGCACGCGCCCTCTCTGGTTCGATAAAGAGTATCGTTTTCCCAAAGCCTACCAGAGTCCCCCCGCGCTCCCAGTTCGTACTTGATGTAATGCAAATAATCATGCACCAGCAGCCGCGTTCCGATTGCCGCCTTCCGTCCTTAATTGAAACTTAATCCTTGAACCACCTTTTCCAGCGACTCGCAAACGAGCAAGTTGTTGTGGTCTGATGTTGCTTTGTTTCGTGCTTGAATAATTGTAGCAAGAAATAATTCACCAGAAGGCGCAACCGACGTCTGCATTCGTTGCATCCAAACACAGCACGGAAAACCGCTTTCCTCGAACGCCTTTTGCTGTGCGCTTCAACTACCACCGGGCGCAGGTGGCTGAAACCGATCGTCTATGCTAACAAGCCGCCATGACTCAGTCATGATATGGAAATGAGGCGCACATTTTGTCATACGTTGCGCGCTGCGGGATTGTTGATGTTTTTTTTTTTTTTTTGCGGTCTTTTCGTGCCAACGCGCGCACTCGCGGCCACGACATCTCCGCTCACCGGAGCACACAAACCAACCAATGCAACAAAGTTGCAGTCAGGGCACAAAAAAAAGGCCACATTCCCCAAAACCAAGAAGAACGGACGATAAAATTGTCATTCCCATTGGACGCTTACCGCCCCGCTTTCCGTCAACCTTCTGACAGCGCTGTCGGTTGGCAGACTAGTTGGCAGTCAATCATCGGAACCAAGTTGACAAACGCTGTGCCACTGTGGTTTTTTTTTACAATGCTCTTTTTCCTTTTGGCAAACGGCAATACACCCTGATGCTGCTGCCATCCGCAAACAACCTTCTGTCCCGTTTCATTCGGTTTTGGTCCAACGAAAGCGTGGGTGGGAAGGTGTGGGATGCAAAGGAAGTGCATGCAAGGCAACGCGAAACTACCCACCATTAGCCGATAAGACGGACGGATTACCCGCCGCCGGCAGTCGGCGCTGTCTTCGGCAGGCTGGCTAGAAAGGTTAACGAGCAGCAGCAGATCCATTTTCCGACTTCCATTCCGAAGACAAATCTGTCAGCGAAAGCTAAACTATGTCGTTGGCCCATTCGACTGACGGGTACCGGTCGCAAACGCGGACTTCCCCCAGGGTTCGTGATTCGGTTTGGGTTTTGATTGATCGATCGCTACAATGAAGTAGTAAAATCAGGACGCCTTTGAGCTTCCGGCCAAGGTCGGGGAACGATTTTGCTTGGCAACTTGATGAATGTAACATGAAAAGCCTGCAGGTAACAAAGTTTGTAACGTCTCCATAGGAAATCAATTTTGAACGAAATATTCTAACTTTTCAATGAATTCCAATTCAAATTTTGCATTGAAGAAGATGATTGATGATTTCATTTTATTCTCCTATGTTTTTTTTGCAATTTTCTATTTAGATCTTTTAATCTTTTATTTCTTTTTAGAAGAAACAAAGTAAGAAAAATAGATTACAATTTTTCATTATATTTCATTCCATCGCAAAACTCAAACACCACAAAAACCTAATCGTCCTCAACAAACACAAACGTTGATTAATGAGGTATTTATGCTATCATTTACCAGCCTGAAAGCATAAGCTATCAACACGCGCGCATCCGTTTTCCGCTCCAAATAGTGCCATTAAAACGCAAAGCCCTAACACAACCGTGAACCACCCGTACAGGACCGCTGCCACACACCACAGCAAAACCGCACCGCCAGAAGTCGAAAACTCATTCAATAACTAAAGTAATTAACAAAACAAACCATCATGCTCATCCCCGTGTCCGGTGGCGGAAACTAACCACTCCAAACCACCGAAGACCGAGGAGCGCCGGCGAGCCACCGGCGGGAGGATTAAAAACATCCTACATGAAAACCAGAGTATCTTTCCCGGGACATAAAGCAAGCGTGTTTCTGCCACCCGCATTCGCAAAAGGGGGACGTTCCAAACGTTCTGCTCCTTAAACACAACAGGATAACTGCCTCCGCTGGGTTGGTTGCCCTCGGAAACTTTGCCGCCGGCGGACCAGACAGTGAGCGCGGCCAAAAACTCCTGTGCGCCACTATTTTATCGCCACCCGATTACTGCAATCAGCGCCACATAAATACTAATCCTTCCCCTTCCACGCCGACTCCCATCACTCAGCAACTTCCTCGTTCCCGCTCAACATGGAGGTTTGGGATCTATTTAATATATTTCGCCAACATCTGATTCTGGAAAGTTTCATACAAAAACCGTTTGCTGTTTTGCGGAAGATGGAGCATGAATTTTTCCATCCAACACCCAACCCGACGGGGCTGTTGATTCATTAGCGGATCGATTTTCCACCGATTCTCGCCGAACGGAAAAACCGTTTAGCGAGTGACGTAATTTATGGCATCAATTTCGGCTGCTGCCCGACCCAAGCACCGGAAGAAGGATAAGGAAGCATCGGGAGAAAAATTATATACAGATAAATAAAATTCGATGACCGGGAGTAGCACGGACTTCCCTTCTGCTACACACACCTTCTTACACCGCAAGGCGAAAAATTCTTCACCCAAAACACGCCCGGCAAATAGCAACACACAGGGATACAGTTTGCCAGCAAAAGGTTGCAAAGGAATGCGACGACGGCCGAAATTAGTGGCCAAAAATGTACCTCGTGTTTTTTTCCTACCGCACTTGGCTCGACTGCCATTTTCATAACTCAACTCCAAACCACTGACTGTAAACGGGTAACTTCGTTCTAGCTACCTTATCCCACCCTGCCAATCCCGTCCCACAGTGTTTAGTCCTTTTAGTCAAACTAGCCGGGAGCATTTTCTATGCAGAGAGGGAGGAATAACCCTGCTCACTTAACCCTCGTCGTCTAATCACCCCGATCCGGCACGGGTAGGAGGAACAGGTCACTAAGCATTAAATCCTTCTTCCACCTTTCAAGCGGCACAGCCGGGCAAAAACAAGTCTGAACCAGCTAAAAAGGATAAATGGCAACCGTCCAACGGTGGGGGTGAGTTTTTTTTTTCACTCGCATTTTGTTCCGAATTTCCGCCAGCGGACGCAACCCCGGCGGAGGGATGAACGTCCTTCACGAATCGTTTGCACGTGGAGTGACAGAGATCGCACACCGTCACCAGCCGACGCAACAAAACCAGCTCCCCACCGGCGTTAGTGGTAAGCCGGGAATGATGCACTGGTAAATTCATCCCTTTGGCTTCCGGAGACTACACCGGAGCATTCGCGCCGATTTCGACTGCCGGTTGGTGGGGAGGAGCGTGTGCGCGTGTGGAGATCAATAACCGTAAATCACGCGTTCGTTACATCCTGATATATCCCGATATTGCGTCGCTTTTCCCTGATGCCCGTTCCATTCCCAACCCCCAGCACTTACTGCACGATACGACAGCGGAAAGATCGACGACTCCTTCCCCGGTCTGGCAGATAGTCTGCACGATTTCACTGACGTTGCGGCGGCCAAACGGAACCGGCCGCGAGAAATATCGCCGCGGTAGCAGTTTAGGATGAAAAATGGCCACGATTAGGAGGAGCAGCACGCATTTCGGTGGGTGAGACTTTTGCTCCTGATGGTCGTATTTAAAGTCCCGAGAGCCTTGGCCCAGTGTGTTGCCATCGAAATGTATAAAAGAAATATGGATCTGGTGGCATCTGGTTGGTTTGAATAATGCATTGGTTGTTTTGAATGATTTGAAAAAAGGTACTGAAAATGTGTTCAGTGTCACAAGAAGACTGCTTTCTGTGACTTCAATGTTACAGGAAAACTTAAGCAACTCTGGTCTACACCAAATAAAGACACCAAAGTAAACACCATAAGACACCAAACTCAACCTGTTCCTTCCTACGCAGCATGAAAAAATACCTGTTGGAAAGTGACTGCTCTTACTCGAAAGGTGGTCTTCATCCGATGAGCTGATAACGCTTATCGAAGTGTTCACAAAACGTCGGAAGTAAACGATGGTTTGTGATTATTTTGTGCAACGCCGCCCGGTACGAAGAAACCGGCGGGGAAAAAAACCTGAATTCACCCACATCCCGGTGGCTTCCGGAGTGGGTAAAGCACAACCGTGATGGATGAATCGTTCCGAATGGGAGACCATTGTACGGCTGTAGGCATTGGCTTCCAACATCTAACCGCCCATCACTTACTACCGCCCGCTCGGCAGGCGCTGTATGGATTTTACGACCGGCCAAGTCTCCGGTCGTGGAACAGGATATTATGTCGATACATTTTCCGCTCGTTTTTTCTTGCTACTCGTATAGGCCCCCGATAAGAGGGGCGAGCATTTCGAGCGTAACGCGCGACAATTGCGAACAGCCCGTTGAGGCGCAGCCCATACTCAGATACCACCTCGAAGTGCCTCGATGTGTGTGAGAGAGAGATGTGAGGGAGATGTGAAAGTTAGATTAATCATAGCGTAATAATATGATCACATCTCGGCATCGGCAACAACGCCCGAACAGGAGGAGGAAAGAAGGTGTGTAGTTGTGGAGTAGCAGCAACAAAAGCAGCATTGAAAGCTGCGCGAAGAGGGTCACTTTTTTATCGGTGTGGTTGTATCTTTCCCTCCGCTCAATGCACATCCCCCGTAACATCCCAAGACCACTTATCGGGGAGCTGGAGTTTATCGCACGTCCCGCTTGTTCGATCGCATCTCACCTGGACCCAGGGGCACCACCAGTGCTTCGAAACGTCTCGTGACGTCTCGTGTCCCCAAGTCCCCATCACTTGAGCTGAAGAAATTTGAAGATCCTGGAGCCGATCGCTGGCTCTCGGTAAGACGGAACTCAGACAACGCAGTATCCCACGGTCAATATCGCGACGATGCACGGTTTCTGGGAGGGGAGATCGGAGAACGGCCATCAAAATTACCTTGCCAAGCTAATCCAGTCTCTCCCTCTTTCGCGCTCGATGCTGACCAACACAAAACCTGGCGCACATAAACATACTTAATTCGCTGCAATTAGAGCCAGTGATAAATGGCACTTGACTCAATGGGACCCTGGGTTGATCCCAAACGAGGTACGGTAGGGAGGGAACCGGGGGAGGGGGGGTACGGTTTCTCCAAGTCGATGCTTATCTCTCAAGGCAACGGGACCATCTGTCAAATATGGTCACTTTCGCGGACGGCATGGAGTTGCTAACAGCAAAAATAATAATCCCAGTGAAAATGAGCACAGACTGCGCGGATCTCAGTGACGAAGCGGTTGTTTGCACTAGACGTGTGTGTGCGATTTCCTCCAAGAGATAGGGATCGTTGTGAGTGAGATGTGTTAAACCATCAGGTGTAAATTTAATTGATTATTCAATCATATTTAAATTAAATTTAAAAAAAACTACATGCCATAGAGTCCACACAAAATGTATTATCGAGATATAAGGGTGCTTTTACTTGGTGGTTTGTGCAACTAAAATGATGTTTTATTTTACTCCATTCACTCCCATTTCCAATCAAACATATTCCAGCTTTAAAACATTGAAATCTGACCATACCCTTTCGAAGAAATATGTTTATTTTCTTATCATGGCAGCCAAAGAACAAAAAATAATACTGAAAATTACTGTCCTTCATAAAATTATACGAAATTATTGCGAAATCATGGTATCTCATCACTTCAATGAATTGACATATTAAGGACCTTACTGAATGGATCATCAATTGAATGTAGTATTCCGGGAAAAAACACGCATTAATGGGTAGTATCATAGCCGTACCTATACAACCAACAAACGAAAGAGCCTCCTCGACGCAAAAGCTCGCCCTAAATCAATACCAGACCACTGTTGTTGAAACGAAAATGCTCACTACATGCCAATGCCAACCCGCGGCACCCCATTGTCCGTCCCAGGCAGTACCACCCCCGCACACGTTCGCTTTAATCATTCACCCAAACCCCAACCATTAAATACACCCGCTCGCTCTCTCTCTCTCTCTCTTTATTTCTACCGTTCTCACCAGCATTTGTCCTCGCTCGGTAAAATGTACCATCAGCTTCCAAGAAATGGGGCTGTCTGTGTGTGAGTGTGTGCAAAAAAAAGGGCCCTCAAACTGCACACCTCATGGAGAGGTTGGCCGGCCGTGCTTAAATTCGTCTCCTCTCGCTGCATCCGCTGCCATCGCCACTCGCTTGCTCGCTCGGGGTCATGAACGGCCGCAAAGCCTTGACTAAAAATAAAAACCACAGTGACCGCCTCCTGCAGCCCGCGGCTATCGCCCAGCGGCGCTTTATGCTTTTGCCCACCACCACCACACCACCATCGGTGATGCAAGATAAGCGCAACCTCCTCGACCGTTCGGTGGCATCCGACTGATGGGATGTTGAGCGCGGAATTTACGCTGCTACCCAAAACGCTCCACTCGCGGCAGGAAGCACGAGGGACCCGTAAAAAACGCTTTAACTACCTGAGTGAAAAACTCGGCTGGCTGTTACGGGTGCAACTTTGTACGGCCGGCGCACCGAAATTATCCGACGTGCTGACCGCATCCTTTTAAAACATGCGCGCTGTGGCGGGCCCTGCCGGCGTGTTATCGGCCCCCGTGCGAAGGGTTGCAATTAAAAATTATATGTTGCACCTTCAGATCGTGTTTAACGGCGCACAAATTGTACCTATAAACTGTGTGCACGTTGGCACGGATCTTTTCGAATGCGTTTTATAATTGGAGCTTCATGTAAATTCATAGGAAAAAGTAAAATAAGGACTTGCATGTTTGCATATTATTACTGGAATATTTAAACTGGGCAAAATGAATATTTCCATTTGGTTTAACGATTGTACAAGGACAAAACCATTAGCTTTTAAAAACCAATGAGGAATTCACAACTTTTACCTGAAGAGCAGAAAAATGTTGTTCCTATCGAACATTTTTTGTTGAAAATTAAAAAAATAAGGACCAAAATGGACCACAAAATTTAAATAACTAAGTTTAACTTGAGTGCTTCAACCGGGGCGTATTTATTCAATTTTTTGTACTTTATAATAATCACAAATAAATGATATTTTGAGCAAAAATATTAATCTCCAGCGTTGAAACTTACAACGAAAAAAATATATTCTAACAACCTCCTCCAACAAGCCTGGCCCCATCTATCTCCCACTAATAACCCCGAATTAGAATGTTTGTTATCCCAGCGGCAAAACGGCAAACATTTAGCACAAACAGTGACCGCAAGGCTTTCCGGTCATCGGGACGGGATGCTTCGGGACGTTTCCCTCCCACTGTACAAATTTTCCGTTTGATTAAACGTTGTTTACACATCCGAACCTTTGAACAGAGCACCACGCTCCATTTAGCGACCACCACGACATCAAAATGTCCGGCGATCGGAGCGGTGCAACCGATTTGCACTTTGCATATTATCCCTTTGATCAAGCGTCGGCTCTATTTTGCCAGCTGCACGCACGCCCTCCGCGATCGGAGAAACCTCAACCGAAACCAGAGACATTATTTGAAGGAAAGGCGTCGGGGCTAATGTATGTAACAGCTTCCCTCTGCCCCCATCGACGTCAAGGAACGGTTTGTTTAACGAGCACGCGATATATCATCAAACCAGTTGCGCTGGCCACGGCACCAATAACATGCATTTTGGTTGCACCAGGAAGCCATGCGTAATGATCAAAACAGCTTCCCCGCACAAAGAGGCAATGAAGCGAGTATTTTCTTTACTACGCGCACACGTACACAAAGACGCACAGTCTGCGAACGAATCGTACAATCAATTTTGATTGGAGTGTAAAAAAAATATGGACAGCATCTAAATAACCAAATATCAACAAACACTAATTGCGCTTCGTTCGATTTCACCAAATAGTATCAAAATCACGACCGCGCTAGGGCTCCATGTTATGGGCGATCACGAAACGATCATAATCGTGAGTGCCGGGGCTTAGAGAGAGCTTATGAAAGCGCGACTTATGTAACACCCCGCGGCAGTCGGACCCAATTGCATTGCGATTGTAATATTTATTTGCCTCTCAACTCATCTATCAAATCATATTTTTTGTCAGATGCCTTTGCCGTACCCGAATTCATTTTGATCGTTGCGCTTCCCCACCGAGCGCGATTCACATAACCGCCTAAAGGTAACTTCTACGGGGGGGCCTTTCGGTTGACCCACATTTTATGCCGGCGCATCGTGAACCGGCATTGGAAGTGCACAATATTGTCCATTTCCACCGACCGGGGATTCTCACGATTTCAAATCAATCCAAGACGCGGCTGCTGCGCTGCTGTTTTCCCCCGATTGAAGGTTTGTTTTGTTTTTTCTTTAGAAAAATATTATTTCTTTTATCTTTAGCCATCGTTGAGTGGAGAGGGGGGAGAGGGGGGAAACAAAATAAGCCAATCAAAGTGAATGACGCCAATCGAACCAAATGACGTAGGAATGGGCACAAACTGCGATAAACCACACCAACAAACAATCGTATGGCGCAGATGTTTCCCTGCTATCTCAGGAAATTACTCTATTTTCAATTTTTCAGAACCAAATCTTTTCAATTATTAAAAATAAATAATTTCAAAAAAAAATGCAAACATCAGAAACATCGTGATCAATGATGTTTTTAGTTGTTTTTTGTACTCAAAAATATATTCTAACAAAGGAAGCATATAAATCTTTCCGAAATATCAGACGGCTGTAGCGCATCGGTGGTTTTATGATCGAATTTAATTCGCTTTAATAGCTACTAACCGTGGAACAAGCATCGGTGGTTCTACACTATCTGAGATTTTAATTTTGAAGATAAGGTATAACCTTCTCGAACCTCAAATCAACCGCACCAGATCTCGCACCTGCCCACCCCATATGGTTGACGGACGAAGCACACCAATCTCACGCCCAACCGAGGTAATCTGTCTTGGCAGCTGGAGCTTCTTAACACCCAACCGGCGCTCGAACGGTGCCGCAGCTTCCTGTCAACGGATGGAACGGCCCGCAGAGGACGGCGTACGAAGCGAGGGGTGCGAACATCATTGCCTCATAATTTCCACCGCTTTCAAAACTTCTACCAAACCCGTACGCAATTCGATCCGGGCGGGGTGCCGTGGAGCGAACGACCTAAAGGCATCCGACCGAAATTCGTTCATAACCCATTAAACTTCCCCCGGCCCGTTACACCGTCGCGTCTAACAAGCGCGCGTGTTGTTCTTCGGAACAGGAAGAGTTGAGGGGAGCAACAGTAACGAAAAAAAAGGATAGTTCCGAAATTTCACCACGGTGAAGAGAAACGTAATTAAATTAACGTAATTACAGCGGCAACCATTCTCATTGATACCAATGAGCCGCCAACCACGGCGTATGTGTGTGCTGGTGGCACCCGCGCTGACAGGACCACAGGACGAAAAGGAGAGAGACTGTATCCACATTAACCTCAACCCCTCTTCCTCTTCAAAAAAAAAACGCGGATTGTGGAGCTTCTCAATTTGTTAAGCAAACTTGCGAAGCATCTCAAGCTGCACCACTCTAACCGGCAGCGGTCAAGATAAAGACGCTAAAAAGGTGGTAGGTTAAACATCGATTCACCGAAAAAAAAACCATTATCGTCATTATCGGCATACATCTCCGCCTTCCTGAAGACCGTGTCCCTTCGGAAGATCGTGCGGAATTAAACATCGTCTAGAGAGAGAGAGACAGAAAAAACGCACACGCACAAAAATCGACTTAAATCATCCTTCCAGGCTGACGACACCGGCATCATATGACCGGCCGATATAATGCGAAGAATTCCGGATGTTTATCAAACGAGGTAG
Source organism: Anopheles farauti No. 4 (assembly GCA_000956215.1). Lineage (NCBI taxonomy): Eukaryota > Metazoa > Arthropoda > Insecta > Diptera > Culicidae > Anopheles > Anopheles farauti No. 4. The sequence continues at coordinate 27,818 of JXWZ01004328.1, forward strand.
TTCGTTTGACAGCCACTTCGTTTACGCAATCGATGCTTCCTGCCAGCCGAACGATGCATCCTTGTTTCCAAGGCGTACACCCGTGCAAGGAATTTCAGCCGATCGATTCCAAGGTATGCTACGGTCCAAGACCACACGGTGGTGAGGTGATGGAGAGAAAATTACAGCGTAAAATAATTTTAATGAATAATTTCCTCCTTATCAACAACAATTTATCTCACCGACAGTGCCGCTCCCGGCAGAATGTCGTGTGTGAGTTGCTTGTTTGTGTTTGCACTTCCTCCCGCTGTACGCCTAATGAAAGGTTTTACGAGACGTCAACGCAAAAGTAAGGATGCTAATTATTTACAGTTTATTTATTTCAAATAAGTAAGCACATTAAATCCGCAACGTAATTTGAAACGCAGCAGAATTTTCCCGGAGTAACTGATCGAAGGCAAAAAAAAATCTTTTGTATTCCTACGTTCGAAATTTGCCTTTCTCTTGTGCAACCGACAGATTATTGAAAGGTGTCAACGATGGGGACGGATTGTGACGTGACGTTGACGGTCTAAAAAACGTGCATCTTGCGTGTATGATTGAAGAATGTAAACTCGCCGGAACAGTGTCGTATCAGGAAGAAGATAACAAAAAAAATTCATCCTGTCCATCAATCCTGTCCGGTGGTAAAAAATAATCCACGAAAAATACTGCTAGGTAGTGAAATATATTAAAATCTTTACGATTTTTACCATTTTTACTTCTGGCGCTGTTTTTTTACATTAAAAACTGTGCTTTGATTTGCGATCCTTTTGACAGCTTCAATCCCACCGTAGTGTGTAAATATCGACATACCTGCGGAATAAGAGAGAAAATGGAATATTAATAAATTGCACACATACAAAAACATGTTTGAATGCTATTTTCTATTTTCCACTGCGCGAAACATCTTGTTTGGCATGATTTAGGACGACGTTACAAAATATAAACAAAAAATACCATTTTCGAACGTCAAACCTGGCCATGCCGTGCCGCGAGTCGAGTTTCATCTCGAAATAGATCATAAACCCATAAACCTTACCAGACATCAGCATGGAGTAAAAAACGACCCAAAACACAACATCTCCGGATGAAGAAAAAAAAATAGCAGGAACATTAATCATATCACCGGTGGAACGTGTTTTTTTTTTCTCTCTCTCGTCTGGTGCTGTCGGATACACCGAGCAGTCGAAGAAAATGGATAGTTGAGATTGGGAAAAATACATCACTCTACCGTGCGTCTGCACCAGCCGAGCGCTCCACCCAGAGTCCGCACTGATTGATCGTGTATAATTGAAGATTTCGGAGCGACTTTCCTATCAACAAAGGGTATTCGGGTGTATTTTTCAGGTACATAGTGTAGACAAGAAAGCAAAACCCCCAAAAAAAACATACATTACGACTGGTCAGAACGCGGTGCAATGAATACACGGGCTGGGTTTTGTAGCAAACTAGGTAATGTGCATTAATAAACCGAAAGGTCTGTTGAGGAAGGATTTCTACTTGCGTTTACGGTGAAGAGAAACACAAACAACAAGACCCACGGTACGGGTAAAGCGATAAAAGAAGACCGACCACACGCCGAACTAATCCTTAAGCTCATCAACGATCAAAACTCGCCTGCCTATTCAACAACGCAGTTGCGTTGATTATGACGAATTCGAGGCAGCGTTTGAAGTTTTTCATTCGCTTTCGTCGTTCGATCGGATAACACAACCAGTAACAAAATCGAATGCATATGGCTTCCTCCTACAACCGGTGAGAAGCTGAAAGATCTGTAAGAAGAAACACGAAAAATTATCAATTCCAGGACGTCCGCATCGCAACCCCAACCAATCAATGCGCATCATGCGTCATCCACCGCATTCCGACGCGATGTCGGGCGCACGAAGAATCCACGGAATTCCGGATGATGGTAAGTAATTTAATTTTGATGATTTTTTGTTACCACGCATCATTACGCACCACCATTACTACCAAAAGCCACCAGAGCTTATCCAGCGAACAGGGCGGGTGCAAGGCGCAGTGCGTCCCTAAACGTACATTCAAATGCGTGATGCGACGCGCCCGGTGAGCTGGTAATGGTTAAATGATACAAGGCTAGAGGCTCACTCCACACCCCGGATCCTGATGAGAAATAAAACATGTCTCGTTGGACATATCTGCGATCTCAGCGGTGGCAGCGGTGGTGGTGGTGGTGTGAGCAGGTGATGATAATGGGTTGAGATTGCCGATGATTGTGGGGTTTTTTTCCCCCGATCCCGACCGTTCCATTCTGTTGGAGCCGCCGGGACGACGTTGAGTCAGCGGAGTGTGAGATTGTTTGCGACTCAGACGGAACAGCGGAAATGTTCTACAAGATCTAGCTGGCGGAACGGCTTGTTGTGAAATGCTTGAGGTGTAAGAACGATGTTTATGTATGAAACATTTCAAACACGAAATGCCATAAATATCCGAACTTTTCCATAATTCGTAACCTAACTTTGTCTGTTAATTTCAAACTAGACATTAATTTCAAGACACTTGGATATACGGATTGTTTTCCTGTGTACAATTGAGATGTAACGCGATGGAGTTTAAAAATGAAAATAAATATTTTACTTATTGGAAACCCCTTCGTCAACTCCTTCAGGCATATTTCAAACGAATAAAAAACCCCAAATTGTTTCAGATTCTTCTACTTAGTCCAAATTGTATCCATCAAAATCATCTTATTGCAATCAGATCTATCAGCTTTGTTCCGAAGTCTCATCAAAAGCTCTTTTGGGGAATGGTTTTATTATTATCAACCTTTCAAAAACCGTGCCCTCGAACTGAACATGAACGAATAAAGTGGCCCAAAACCTATCGTGCTGGGGAGGCCGTCAAACCATGATATCCACCATCTCCCAAGTCGTACAGCAAACAAAAAAAGGAAGGTTTAATCTCAGACCTTCTCGAAACGCACTAAACCGGGCGGCGGGTGGGAACCGAGGGTTGACGCAGAACTTAATCACGTTAATCACGACGCGAACGCGAACTACCCCAAAATACGCGTGAACCATATACGGGGCCCGGCCACACCGCAAACGTACGCGGCAAGGTTCAAGGTAACGGAGAGGAGTTACCTACGCGAAAACTTGGCGGCGACTCGCTCACCGTATAATTCAACATCGTGCAATCATTTCGGCCATGTGGTCATGATGTTTTTTTTAGTGTATGTGTGTGTGTGTGTGTTGTGGATTTCTCTAAAGTGGCCGATAGTGGAGTCACCCGTTCTGGAAACCGTGCGATCCGACGGAGTGACGTCAGCGCGCCGAAAGAGACGAACGGCACACACACAAAAAGGAGAAAAAATACCGACACCCGTCTGGCGGTCTGCCGGTCTGCTATCAGTAGCATTATATCACATCGCATCGCACGATTATTCGCGTGGTGTAAGAGGCTCCGCTGGGTGGGAACATTTATTTTTATTTCTGCTCGCCCCGCCGCTCATGGCTCTTAACAAAGTCAGCCAAAAATCCCTTCCCTCTCGCTTTGGGGGGCCATGAGGTGACTCAGTGTCTTGAGGCTCTCTCGTCGCCTGCTTAACATTCAGTCATGATCTTGAGACGGAACAACACCCGGACACCCATTCCCGCCCCCCCTCGCGTGCTGTGGTGTGTTCTCCTGTGTTCGTTACAAGCGTCAAGAGAATAAAACTGCTCCTCAAAACACTTTTTCGGCCCGACCGGTGCCCGGATGGGTGAATGTGGTCATATCAGCCGACCGTACTGTGCATGTGATAGTGGCTGTTGCTGGTTTGCTCGCTGGGTTTAAATTACCACCACACCACCAACATGCCCCATCCGCATCCGAGCGAGCTCACGACCGAAAACAGACCGATTTCCTAATGCCTTCGTGGCTCGGCTTCACAGTCCGGCGGGCAAAGGACGGACGAAAAATAAAACTTCCCTTTCTTCCCCTTTCGCGTTTGAAGGCAACTGACCCTCGCATACACGCACACGCTTGTGTCCGAAAAGTCGTGAGAACTATTTTCATGAATTCACATCATACACCATTCGGTGGCGCGTTGTTGCCGCTCGCAGTTCCACCGTCCAGCAACCAGCGCACCTTTCGGCGGGCACCATCCGGAATAGATAAAAACTAAAATTATATCCAACGCGTCCGACCACTATCAACCTTGACGCGCCGCGATGATGATTGTGTGCTTTTTTTTCGGGTAAGAATAATTCCGAAATTGGCTGCGCGAAGATATTATCAGCGCACGGCGGGCTGCCTCTTACAGTCGGAGCCTTAGCGTTTAATGAAGCAATTCATGGCCTCGCCGCTGGTGATACCACTGCTATTACTGCTGCCGCTGCCGCTTTATCGAAATATCGACGGGCACCCTCCCTGTGGTGCTCATTGTTGCGATTGTGGTGTGCGTAGATGAAGCGGTAAGACGTTGACCATTATCGACACCTGTCATTTGTATATTAATTTAAAATAACAACATTATAGAAGGATAAATGTGTATTTTTAAACTTTATTCTCTTTCCTACGTCCAAGAGATCTAAAAATGATCCACAGTAATATTAAACCAATTTCATGCTAAAGTACCGATTTTTTACACTAACAGCTTTTACAAATAGTTCACATTTTGACTTAGGTTGCATTATTCTGAAAGCAACCGTGTTCGAATGAAACGAAGTCAAAAACCATTTTTTAAGGGCACGAACAAAATGCGTACAAAACAAACATTTTAAACAGACATCGAAATGGTTTAAATATATACAAACAAATTGTTTTTCATTGGGTTTTTTGTTAATATTTTTTGAGTTTATTGGTTTTTGCCTCTACTACAGCATCGAGAATGGTTATTTTGTTGAGTTCGGCATGGATCGCACAGGAATAAAATGTTCCTATAAAAATCATTTCTTCATACGCGAAAACTTTTTCGATTTTTAGAACTTCTTCCAAACGATCAAAGTCTCAAACACCAACTAAACTCAAATAATGGTGCCCATCGCTTTGCATAAAAATGATCTATTCTTCACACGACGCAATAAAATTCAAAATATGGCTCATACTCCCTTCATCGCGTACCCCTGAGGCCGTTGCCGAACCAACGCGAAACGAGCGTCAGCTGTCTGGAACGACCACTCAAGCTCGGGTAAGCCAAACAAGAGAGCCCACAGATAAATATGAATAAGATAACCCACTGGTGATAGTGTTGGGCTCGGTGCGCCCGCGCTGACACGGGTTCACCACAACATCCGTCCCGGGCGCAGTCCTAATCACTAATCTCTTTACCGTCCTCGAAACTGCTCGACGTAACCGTCGTTTCCATGCGAGCAAACCCTTTCGACGCCCTCGCGTGCCCGTAAATCGCGGCAAATCCGGCATACAGGAAAGGAATCTCGAGATGTGCCAGGGCGGAGAGTGGCCACGAACCCCGCGAGCCCTTTCGCTCCGTTCGCTGGCAATAAATCTGAATAATGGTACTCGAAGCCCCGGTGGTACGAGACGGCGAGGTAAACGTTCGGCCCATGTCTCGTCTCGGCTACTTGGCCGGAGGCTTCGCGCGCCTGTGTCGGGAAACTGCAAAAACCCCGCGCGTACAATGAGCCGGATTGTGAGACTGGTGCGGTGTTTGAACACCCCGACAAACAAGCTCTCCTTTTCTACGCTGATTGACACACATCGCCGCAACGGCGGCAATCAACTGTGAGGGTAAAGTTAGCTTCGATTGTGCTACAATGTTACACAAGCCGCCAGACACATTCGGTTGTAATAATTTAAATTTCATCGCTCATGCTCAAACGTCTGCTAACATACAATAATTGCTGAACAAGTACTCCACGTGACAAACGGGCGATTGTGGTTTGTGACGCGAGTTTCTCAAATCCTTTCTAATACAGTTTTCCTCACGGTAAATCGGTCGCTCCCAACCGCAGCACGCACTCACTGCACGTTCACGAGCCGATGAAAAATTAGCTTTTTTACCACGAAAAAAAAAGAAATAAAATCGGGAACACGAGGCGCCCCCGTGGCATCGAATTAAGCGGTGCGCAATGAACCATTATCCAAGATTATCAGCGGTCCCGAGCGATTATCATTAAGGCCAAGCCCTAGCGCACATGCGCGCTCATATCATGACTGGCTTGGGACACCAGTCGCCTTTTTTTTGGACCGAAAAAAAAAAATATTACGAACGCAATACGTCAAGACGAGAGAGCAAGCAAAAAACAAAACAAAACCTCAAAACCGCCCGAGCACATCAAAGCGCGTACCAGCATCCAACTGGTGCTGGTGTCACTAAAATAAATGCAATGCGTACACTAAATGTCTTGCGGTCGTACGATGACGATAATTGCTTCTGCAGGGCAAGTGGAAGTGCTTCTGCACGCACGCAATGTGTCGCGTTGAATTAAACTAATTACGCATGCGGCACGAGAGTGCTTCAGACAGATTTTGTGTTTCAATAGGTTGAACAGTTATTCGTGAATTTTGAACAAATTTGCATGATTCAAGTTTTACGATAAAAGCAACTGAAAATATGTCCACACTACTATTTAACACAATTATCTTGGAAATAACAAATGTCTTCAATTTCACTCAAAGCATTTGTAGCATAATTTGCTGAATCTTCCATACAAAATCAAGCTCAAGCTCGTTCTGAACAACACTTCAAACAAAAGGGGAAATAAAAAAATGTAATCAAGAATGCGATTAACCATGAATGGTTTGCTTAATATCTTCCGCACCATGCACCGCACAAAACGGGATGGCTAGCCTTAGAATCCCCTTACCTTACCCTCACAAAGACCTTTCTAATGTGCACATTTCTTCCTATTACCCAATAATCAATATAATCATTTTCTATTATCGAGCCTCCGACAAATACCACCTCGCTGCCCCGTTTCGTTCCACCAAACATCCACCAACCAATTCTCGAAACACACGAAATCATAGCGCTAGAATGTAGACCGAACGCCGGAACATCAGCAACAATGTAACACACCGTTGACGCAACGCATTTAATCGGTGGAGAAAATGCGCGAAAATGCTATGGCTGCCCCTCGGGAAAAGTTAATGCACAGGGCCAGTCGCCAGTAGCAACCGTAATATGCCTCGGCTCGCCTCAGAAATAACAGCACGATAACCGAACCGATTACCCTTTAGCTTACGCAGTATAACACCAAACGGTGCGCGTCAAGGCAGGCACGATGGGTGCCACGCCGCGGAGGATCGAGAAAATAAGGAAAAACGACCGTCGGCGAAGCGCGGATGGGGGATGGAAGCAAAATAACCCACACGTAATGCCCACCAAGCCGCTCCCCGCCAGCGTCGAAACGAGAACCGTATCAAATCGGTCATCTCAGGAGCTCCTGGAAATGGATTCGACGAGCTACGAGTGCAAGAAAGAGAGACAAAGCAACGGAAAGCTCGACCGAATGAAGGCACGAAAAAAATTGCCTAATCTAACTAATCGCCCAATTTCAGACCGAATCTAATCGTACTCTCACTTTGCTCATTTTTGCCCGCCTGCCGGCCACCTCCAACCCCCCGCTGGATGGTTGCTTCCTGCCGCCGGTTGAAGTTTCCCTAATCGTGGCACGTACCTGCGTCATTATCGTGTAACCATTGCGGACCCCACCCCCGTCACTCCGCGCCCCGGGGGGAGTTTGGAAAGGCTTGTTTTGGGGTACTTTTTGCAACTTCAGTGAGCAAAAGTAGGAAATTGGCAAACGGCTGGTGGTGGACAAGCAAAAAGTTTCGTTGCGACCAGTGTGTATCGATTGCACCGGCTATTATAGGCTCATTTAATATGATCCAACCAGCCGGGATTTGTTGCTACTTTATCCTACAGTACTTTACATAGGAAAGTAAAAATTATATCCAAGTCAAATGTGCTAAAACTGTATTTAAAGCACATTTACTGTTACCAAAACTAGCTTAACATAAATCTAGAGATATTTGTTTATCGTATTCATTTTGAATTCATTTTGATTCATTCGTACAGGTGAACTTACTTGTTTGCAATAGAAGGTGGCTAAATTTAATAAAATCTAACATTTTTTCTCGAATCTAGGTGTAGACAAAAAATTTTAACCAAAATGATTATTAATTTATAACTTTTTTCGAGAATTGAAACAAAAATGTTAAACAAATCTAACTTTTATAAGGAGCTCTAACTGGAAGCTCTTACAAAACTAATATTCATCAACGCTACACTCACTTACTCAATTAGGAAAAAAATGTGTACTTGAAGCCACACATCGCAACATTTACAGAATGCAGATCTCGTGGCATTCAGCGTGAAATCAAACTGATTGAAATAATCAGTACCAACTCGCCAAGTTGTTACGTTCACTCTCAATTCGTGTTTGAAGCTTTTGCTTTCGAGCATCGCCCGACTCCAGCACACCAACCGAAATAGATTTAGATAATTTCACATCGATCTCGGCAGCGTGGAGTCTCATTACTTGAAGGCTCTTTTTCCCTCCAGATCGCACCGCTGCAACTGTGGCCCACAGTGGCGGTCGGTCAAAGTCTGACCGATACTAGACCGTTCTCCAACGCCGCATTGGTTTAACAGATCGGCACGAGATAGATCGACTCACCACCTCGGCGAGATCCAGTCCAAGGACGCGTGGCCGCCAAAGATAGAGCACCCGAAAATGAAGCGAGCAACAATTTCAATGATTAATCTCGAAGCTCCCAATCAACCCCGCATCACCGTTCCCCTTACGACTTCTTCACCTTCAACCGAAAAAAAATAATAAAAAAAGAACTCTCATTGCCAATTCCATCGTAACGGCGCACAATCGTTATTATCATTATCATTAAGCCGAAAGATCACCAAACAGCGGCGTTCCATTCGCCATCATCATCATCATCATCAGCGGCATTCGCCGTCCCAATGATCGGCCATCATTATCGTGGGGCTTGCAGGCCCAAATTGCGGTCAAACATTACGCGCCACTCATTGGTAACGGATTTCGTCAAACGTAACATTCGATTATTCTCGATTGCCGCAATTCGGTACGAGATTCGGGTGTGCAGCAGACGCGCATTGCTACACCACCGCAGTGAGACATTATGCTTTTTTGATTTTTTGGAGCGCTGCTGCTCTCGGCGGGCGTAATGATTTGCGTCCGTGGCGGGAAATGTTAGACATGCGGGTGAGGAAATTTTTCACCGCACTGCAAGATGTAAATGCGAACGGGCAATTGTCTCACGAAGACTGAGTTAATTCGTGCGAGTGTCTCAAGTGCGAGTAATTATGGCGCAGCAATAGCTCGCAAATAGCGCAGCAAAGTCATCCCCCACCCCCCATTTCTTTTCCTTTCAAAACGATCTCTGGCGAAGATAACGACCGACACGCACTGCCCTTTGCGTTCGATAAATTATCACGCGAAACACCATTAAACGGAACGTTTTACGGCCGATGTAACATAATCTATTCGCGATTGCCACATGTCGCGCGTACAGAAATTAGTCTGAAGACCGACGTGAACGAACGAATAAAAAAAAAACTTTTCCCCCAGAGTGGAGAGATAGTGGCAAGAAATCAACTAATAGTAACGCCTCGAGGAACTCAAACAGTAAAAAAAAAAACAACCTCACACATAGACCAATCAAGGCATCCTCTGCGGTCACTTCGGCAAAAGAGCAAACCAATAAAGTTCGCTTTATTATTGCTCCGGGCAGGGAGGGTGGAGAAGGGCTACAGAGGAAGCTGGCTGTATGGAAAATGTATCAGACCGAGCGCCTGTCACCCTCTTGCGCTCGATGCTCATTTTTTGTCTCATTTTCTTCACCGATGCGTATCTCTCCCCGAGATAGAAAACAGAAAAATCGATACCATAGTAATTCGATAAGGATCGCAACAGCAACAAAGGCACACACAAAAAATCGGCAAAACAGAAGGAAACCCATCTCAATGTGACACGATGTGGTTAAAAATCAATTTCCGCTCCCCGGGCGTGATACGCAAATGTGAGCAACACGTCGCCGTCGTTTTCGCGTTTTGTGCTAGTCTTCAAAAAAAAAACACACAGCCGTAGGATTTAATCCATACCGGATGTTTTACAAAGCCCCGAGGGTCTCGGATTCGGTTCATCCGGGTGGAAAATTATACCACGCGAAAAACACATAACACAAGGAAGGCGGCACAAATTCACGCCAGAATAATTGGAAAATAATTTCGTTTGAATTTTTAAAATCGATCTCATTTTGGAAAATGAAAACAAATCATTTGAAAATTGCATCACTGATAAAAGAAAACATGGCAATGATCCTGTTTACGGTAATATTCACAGCAAAATAAAACCAGTTTTTAATTTCTTCTTCAGCCTGCTTGACAATCAAGAGCAGATAAAATTGCTTTACTTTATGTTCTTTATATTATCTGATGGCTTTGAATTTGTCGTTGGATAAGGATCAGCAATATTCAAATAATTTTAATACCATGTGCTGGTGTTAAAACGTTCCATTTACTTCCTTTCAATGAGCAAATAAAAATGCGAAACACGTCACCTACGAGCGGATAGTACGGAACCCGATAAGCCATCGCTGGAGACTGCTTACGCATCTCAAGAGCTTATTAAAATGCGCAGCTTCCTTGTTGCATTCAAACACAAAACTCACCACCACCGCTGCCCTTATAAAGCCTGCCACACAGTGGAGCTTGCAATGGTGGTTGCGATTCGCTCATTGCACTCTTGCTTCCTGCAACGTGTCTCCTCCGCACGCCACAGCAAAGGAAGCAAAACCGCGTAAAGCACCCGCGAGGGGCTGTCCGCGATAAATCGCGATTATTTAAATCTTCAACCCCGCCGTGCGCGCGCGACCTCTGCACGAAGTCAGTGCCTGCACTATCAGTGGGCTGGAAAATACACACGGAGCAATTGTCGCACCGCCTCGCCGCCTTGCCGCTCTCTACAATCGGAGCGGATCAATCCGCGGATTAATTGCATTCGTTAAGTGCATTTCTCTGTACCACAAACGACGACAACAACGACGACGACGATGGTGACGGAGAAGGCGAAGGCATCTCTTGCCTTTTCTCTTTTGCATCCAGTGGAACGAAGGCACTTTATGGAAACCTTTGCGCTTTTTTATTAGTGTAACTACCGGGTCGGAAAAGTCACACAGACAACATTGTGGACAAACCCGTCGGGTTGGGAGATCGCCGGGGGGGCAGTATTTGTGCAAACAGTGCTAGAAAATGAGGTGAGTCACAACCAGCCGCTGGCCCCGAGGGACGAGATGGGAATATAATACAGGGGCTCGCGACCGCAGCAGGGAAAGCTCAAGGTGCCTGTGTGTGTGTGTGGGTGTGT
>JXWZ01004331.1:0-13090 GCA_000956215.1 Anopheles farauti No. 4
TTCTCTCTCTCTCTCTCTCTCTCTCTCTATCTCTACACACACACCTACACACATACACACACGCCGTAAGTGGTGGTCAACGTTCTTGGTTGCTTCCATCCTAGATAGAACATATCCCGTAAAGGTAGTTGGGAAATCTCTGCCGCAACTAGAAACTTTCATCGACATGATCAAGATGGAAATGGACACACGCCGTGAGGTAAGAAAAGTGAGATTTGATGTGAGTTTGTTAAAGCCACCTTGGCAATTAACACTTTATAGAAAACTTTCCTAGCCCATTAGCTTGTTGGGTTGTCAGCGCGAGTTACGCCGGTGATTCTCGCATCTATGGATGCCTGGTATTCGATGCGTTTTTACAGCACCTAAACTTTTCCCATTACATTTGCAGTGCTGCTTATGGTGGATGAGAAGAATTGGGGAATCGAGTGAACTGAAGATTGCTGGAATCGATAAACACACTAATACTGCTTGCTGATGCTGATGATGAAAGCAAAAGTTTCAGCGAGTAGTGTATCGTGTTTCATCTATGAGTTTACGGTGACTTGGTTTCTTTCCCAACAATTGTATCGTACAAATCGCCTTTCACTCGATACCCTTATATGGAAAAATAGTTTTTTTAAACTAGCTACGTCCGTGAAATCAATGATGTATTTTTATTATGCACGGAAAGATTAAACGGTAGACCGGTAAACGGTAGACTCGACGACAGAAAATCCGGCTCTCTAGATGCGGCAGTGATTCATTTAATAATGTTTTGGTGAGACGGATATCACAGGAAGTTTTTAATTAAATTACTTCCCATTCTCACGTACTGGTAGTACTTTTAGTTTTAATTTGATACTTTTTTTTGTTCAAACGGGTTTGATTCAATGAACTTACACGTCATAGGTAAAATCTAATCGTAGAGTTAAAACTGAATTCAAGGAAAACAATGTGTCGTGAAACAGGGGATCAGTTAGGTATAGGTATTACAATTGAAGAAGAAGTTGTGGTCGGTAGGAACCCATTTATGAAATTAAAATTGCCAATGCTTAACTGCCAGAAACAACAATATGAGAATGTCATGAAAACTAAAAACACCAATAACAAACATAAAAATCTATATGTGGTTTTGTTCGCTTGAATTTTTCGCCTTTTCTCACCTGTTTCTCAGATGTCACTGGTTACTGGTTACAACAAACCTCTTTTGAGATTTTGGTTCATGGGAGTCATAAAATAGTACTAACTTAATCTTAACAGCGTCATGAATTTTACGTTCACCGGTATTGAGGCAACTCTTCTAAGGCAATAGAAGCCTTACAACTACGTTGAACATAAAACCGGACAGATCGTTTTAATTTAATCAAACTTGAACATCATAAGCAGTAGCTAGCAAAAAGTTCGTTACAAAAATTTAGTTCAAATGTCGCCGACCCTCAATCAACAGGGTGAGATTTACGCGTACAACTTCGTATTAAAGCACAGTTTTGAACTAGTAGTTTAACTTTGAATTAAGTCACCTGTTTGTTACCCGGTCGCTCTTTATGTTTCAAGTCACACGAGCTAAACGAGTTCGAAAGTTGACGCTAGTAGCAGTGTGTAGTTTGAGTGTGAAAATGTGTGTGTGCTTTTCGTTTCCATTTCCATACTGCTATCAAATATTTACAAAGGACCGGAAATTCAACCTTTCCTGTTAGTAGCTCTTACCCCTTAACTAACCATGATATGAATGAACCTACATACCAGGCACAAATGTATACCTACATCTAATCCATAGTCGTGCGGTAGTTGCCTTCGATCCAAAAATCGTTCTAAACTACACCAAACACACTGGCCTTACAAAAAACCGCTCTAGTTGGATTCCCATTTCCGGTGGTTCTGTGGGTGTACCGTAACAGGGCGTAACGTGAGCCGTCACATTCGTAGTAGGACGGAAGAACGGAAAGCAGCCGTCTTTACCAGGCGACTGGTTTTGAAGTTTATCGGTCATGTAGACGCCAAAATGATTGAAGAAGGTAGCGGAAACCGTAGTCGTAGACGTTCAGAAGGTCAGTGGCACTAATTGCTGTTTAATCTTGGCCCCTGGTAGTTTGATTCAACAGTTCACGTTTGCAGCTGCTAAAATATATCCTCGGTTTCTTGCTCGTATCCACCTACTATCGCTTCGGTAAACAAAAGTGATTAAATACCAGTTGTCGCAAGAAACAGCTTATCTTCGCCTCGGTGGTGATTGGAACTAAGGCAGATATTTAAATTTTGATCGTCAATTGCTGGTATTAGCCTTTCACCTATACTCCAACATAATGCCCGGCCGTGCTCCTGTGAAACGATAAAACGTTTAGTGTTCAATCAGTCTTGTCAACGCTAAAGTGAGAGTAAAATTTGACGAAGGATTACACCTCACGTACTAGAGCAACGTCACACGATTATTAATTGACTTCTGACGTTGGCTCATTAGCTATTAAGAACGGTTAGGGACTTGGGCAGCTTTATTTGACTATTGCCTGACAGCGCAGGAAGTAATTAATAATATTTCACTTTCACAGGCCGGTTATATGTCAAGTGATCCTAGCAAAACAAATGTTCCATGTCCGAGAAGATGATGCGGAGGACACCGTACATCATTCGATTAATTATTGGAAAATATTTATCATAGCAGTTCCTGGTGCGCGCTCGAATACCTTATGACTATTTGAGGACGAACATTGTTGTACGGATTAAGCCATAACGAGCATCCGGTACAGTGTGCCGGAAATTCTCCCAGTCATTCATTGAAGTTCACCAAGGGTAGTAAAACGAAGAAATGAGATTAAAGATGATAAATGACGTACAACATCCTGAAAATCCTAACCTGAACTCCACCCTTAACGTCATACAGTACGAACAGCAAGAAGAAATGTTGAACTTCTTGACAAACATATCATGAAGTTGATATACTAAAAAATCTGACATACTTGAGTAGAGTTAATATTCCTACAAAGATTCAATGAGCAAACGTCAGCAACACCGGATGCTAAAAAATCTGACATACTTGAGTAGAGTTAATATTCCTTACAAAGATTCAATGAGCAAATGTCAGCAACTATAACTGAAAGAAATTGAATGGAAGCTTTAGGAACAGAACCAACCACTGCAAATTCAAATATTTAGATTGTCAATAAACGGTTCGCGAAGTTTTATTAATACCAGCTACACCATCACTACATTCCATCGGAGGAGGACGAGGAACTCTTATTAATGAATTTGCTTGCGCAAAGTGCAAAGTACAAGTTTATGAGGATTCGTCTATTCCACATCACCTGTGATGTGTAGTGTGTGTGAAAACTATATAGATCAGGTGGGTCGTAGCGTTATTTCATTTCAATTCATGAAGGTACTGATCCATATGGTCACGAATTGGAGTATGCGTGATGTGACGTAAATTTTCGGCATGAACAAATTGAAAGTAGTTTTCATTTTATTCCCTTCTTTCAATTCACTCCAATTTGCTTCATTACCATTTTTAATGAGTACCATCATCAAATCAAGAGAACTTGTTTGCATTTCAGCAACTACAAGTACTTGTGTGTGAGGTAGGTGTACATAATTTACATAAATTGTGCATCTTTTAGACAGGAGCACAAATAGGATCGTATTGTGTTGGCTGGCTACAATTGACATCATAAACAAAAGTACTCAAATTAGCGTTTCTATTTATGTAAATTGCTTTTCATCTAAGATATCTTGTATGGTTTTTTATATACTGAAAAGGGAACAAAAATGGGAATCAAACGAACAGAGAATTCATATAACTGAATTCTTGATTCGAGAGCAATTCCCGTAGCATAACGAATCTCACTGGAGCATATATAGAAAAGGTGAAAATGGTTTCTTTATATTTTCAAAAACAAATTTTTTTAACATAGAAACAAATGGCGAGCACATTTCTTGAGTGGATAAGATAAAAGGTAAAACAAACTGGAATCGAAAATACATGGCTTTAAGTTTGGGGGTTTTCTGTCGTTTTGGACAATTTGGATTCGCTTTGTTTCGGCTTTAACGGCCACTCCATGTATGTTTTTTCCATAAGCTTTTATCAATTGTTGTTTCTTTCAACGTTCGTTCAACAAGCGACCCGGACTGGAAAAATACTGATGTCGAAGTGCGTTAATGGCCGTAGTGGGATTTCGTCCTTAGAATTCAGTTTAGTGGATCGGTAAAGGTTCTGGTTTGTTTATTGTAGGAGCGCAAATTTCTGAATTTCTTCTGGTTTCTCGTATCGTGGGGATGGTAAGATAAAGAGAAAAATAAAACAAAGAGCCAATGCAGGGGTTTCTTTTTATGTGGCAAATTCTCGGTAGGCAATAACCTTAAAGTATTGATAAATTCTACCATCCATTACTAGATACCATAGAGTAGGGTAACAGGGAATAAAGCGAAACCATTTTAAACACTCAACCCAGTACATTGGGGAACGTAGAAGGCGATGATTCTTTTCAAAGTGCGACATAGTGATAATGTATATGGTTTCAGATGCAAGGTTGTCGTTTCTGAAGTATGTTTCTGTTCTGTTCTATCGTTTCTGAGTGTTGAAGAGTTGACGATTTTGATATAATAATAATTAAAAAAAAAAACTTTGAGCTCATCCCTACAAACGTAACTGCATTGCTTATTTTTTCTTTATCTTCCTGGCCGTTGTCAAATGTTGGTTCCAATTATGTTATAGGCATTTTGAAAATATTTCTACTGTGTGATTGATTAAATACAGAAAGACGTACACATCACGCCAATAGACACGTGCTCATCACGCATTCGAAAAATATCTTTTAAATGACGTTTGAAGGATGATTATGTAGTCTAGCCTCATGGAATGTCGTGTTATCAATGTCTAGTAAAACCCAGTTGCTATGTTACTGCAAAGCGAAGATATGAGAACGGTTTGATAGGCTGCATCAATCATTACAGACTGTAAGGTGGTTCTTTTTATAGCTAGTTTCTTATTTTATAAAATCGTTAGGTTAGTATACATATTGTTTTCAATGGTTTACATATTGTGTGAGGTTTGCAAAACTGATTAAGAAGAATCTGTTTAAGTGAAGAATCTGATGATTTTTGTTGCGAAGATTGGTGCGCCTTTTTCGTTCAGATTCCCGGTGGTGTGTGCTTAACTGCATCACAACTGCTGCATTTTGCAACAGAACGCCTGACCAAAAGATGTAATGTGAAGGTGGCAATGCGCATAGGTTGGCATTTATACGGTAACTTGAGTCAACGGTTGAAAGGGGAGTTTACTCTTCATCTCTACCTACTCTCTGCTTTATTTTTGATGGCTGTCTAAGATCTTTACACTGGCAATAGCATCCAGACCAGTATCATAAAAGTGCTGTCCCATCGTGGCGCAGGTGTTTGTGGTCATCCCACTATGCGGTGATAAGATAAGACACAAAGGGCCCTATTCAATTCAAACTCGTGATTTTCCTCACCTTACGTCCTGTGCCATCGGTCAGTCGGTCAAACGCACTCTCATACGCTATTAGCAAATTAGCCCTTCGACGGTTGTCAATTATATGGCAATCCTGAGGTGACACGATGGATGATTGAGAGTACTGTAGAATTCGCAGTCACCAGTTGTGATCCAGTTATTTCCTGGATTGGGTGCATTCAAGGTGTTCCAACTTTACTTTCGTGTTTTGTCGGTGAGTGGGCGAAGAGGTTTTCATGTTTGAAGAAATAACAAGTTTCAAGAGGTTCCAACTGGTTGACGGGTAAAATGGTTAAATTAAACTCGAGCTGCAAACATATTTCAAAAATGATTTCACATGAGGATCATCATATGGATAGGTAAGTCACAATATTATAAATTTTTTAATATGTGATACTCTTAAACGATGTTCATTGTTGAATTTGCGTTGCTGAATCTTCGTGGCCATGAGCCTTTTTTGGTGAAATTGTGTCATTTTAGAAATACTTACACAATTAAAGTAAGATTAAGCTTAATTAGTAAAATATGATTTAAGAAATACTTACATGGTTGCGGATACGGATGTTTAGTTTAGGAAGACAGTTATTGTGATTGCATGCAATTTGTTTATAGTGCATCTTTCGCCCAGGTTTGCCTCAATACCATAGCAAAAAAATAATTGTTTGGCTATGATGGTAATAATAGGTAGAGTAAACTGTAAGATATAACATATGATTGAGTTAATTGTTACATCAAATAAAGCACAAGCTAATAAAAAGTTATTCGAATAAATTCTATTGTTTAATATAATATCACTATGCTTAATGGAGCCTCTATTAAGTAATCTTCAACACATAAACAATGTTTGTCCACGCTGTTTTCAAGTACGTCTTTGTGTTGTAGTTAGTGATACTCTTTGCCCTTTGATTTTTACGCCAGTTTGTTTTATTTACCAAGGCGCTAAGAGTAATCGATAACTCGTAAATGACTTGTTCTACTTCCCATAGTGAATGGGTTTGTGTTGTTGTCATTGTTGCCAATGTCATTGTTCTTGTTCGTAAGAGTGTGTTCTTTGTGATTGATACCCTTGAACTGAAAGTGATTCGATGGTTTGTTTCATCTCATTCCCATGATACTTCCAATAAGTATAAGCGTGGAATAAGGCGTGCAAAATGGAATCGAATATAAGATGTTCCACGTGTGCACTTTGCCTTTGGAAGCAGAACAACTCGGCGGTATGGATTCTGTTTGCATCGAACCTTCACTTAGGAGGCGCTTAAAGGCTGTATCCTTTTTAGCTGTCATCATATCGTTTATATGTGATGGTACATAAGCTAACGCGATCCCTCCGGTATATCCTCATCTTGATTAATTTTCCGCATCCTAAACCAACGTAATCGGGTTTAACCATAGGTACGACGAATGTATTTCATTTTTTAATAGCTCACATCGTGCTGCATGTTCCATTATTGCATTCACGCTTCGTGTCATAAAAAACACTGATTTATATCTGGAAATATTAAAATAGCACGCTTCAAAACAGCCTTCCAAGTCCATCAAAAACTCAACCCGTTTTGTGGAACACACTGAACGTGATAAAAAGCTTTATAGGAATAAATTCACACGATATCTATTGAGAAGCAGGTTGTAACCTTTAACTGGTGGTTTATTGACTCAGCTCGTTCGTGTTGCACACAGCATATTTATACCCTAATGGTTGCTATGTATATAATGTACTTCGAAACTAACTGATCAAATCGTTGGCTACTACGATTTCCAACAATATCTTAAAACATTGTAGAGAGAATTAAATTCAGTAAATGAAAAGGTAAATACATCGATTGGAAAATTATTTTAAAGCTACGATCAAGGGTATTCAAATTTCAGTTGTGGTGTTGGTGTTATGAAAAAGTTAAGTTGAGTTCAGGGTTATGGAAAAGGTGTAAGTAAATGTGCGTACCATCATTGTACGGGATTTCATTTCAGATCAGGTTTTATCGAGTTCTTGGAGGCTAAGGATACAGCTATCCTTTCTTTATGACCGTGCATTCCTTCGTTGAGTTGTAAATATAGGTCAACGAACTTTGGAAGGCTGCGGTCGTATGGTGCTGAGCATAGCGGTTTACCAGTAAGGAATATAAAAAGTAATGTGGCGAAAATCATTCAAAAACTTGATAGGACGCTATAAAATATGAATGAATCATGATATCCCTTTGAACCTCGCATGTGCTCCTATAGTTGCATACCCTTCAGATGCTTGTTATGTCTTGGAGAAATGACAAAAATAATGGATCGAAAAAAGCATCAGATTCTGTTGTTATTGGAAATCATCAATTTATGCGTAGTATTAATGTAGATGTATTTTATAGACACTATAGTGTTATCCTTTACAACCATTTCTTTAGCTATATTTGATGTGGAATACAGGCTCATTTTCATTGGCTTAGCAACCGAATCTCGGGGTGGTATATTGGGTGATTGGTTGTCAGCTGATTTGTTGAGTAGCTGGTAAAAATTACATTGCTCGATCCCGAAAATGATCATTTCGATTTTGAGTGATAATATGATTCTTGTATCATAGATATCAAATAAAAGCGCAAAAAAAGAGGAAGGTCATTTAGTACTATGAACGATAATTTTATTTAACTAGATGCAGGTAAAAAAAATAAACCAAGCATAGAAAATGCCGATCTCACTTTGCAAACGGTCACGGTCAAATCACCTATAATCCTGTAATCCTTGTGTTCTTTGCTGTTATTTGCTTTTAAGCTCAATGCAGCATCGGAACGGAAGCTATCTACTTTACAATCGAGCTTTTCCGTACGAGAGTAGCATTTTTCTTCGCGTATGATAAATTGTCTGCTGCATTAAACATATCTTGTCTTGTGGAATGTCTTCTGGCGAGACATAATAACTTTTACTTCCTAACTTTATACAACATCATGCGAAATCGTCATTGGCTAAATGATTCATTTTTTAAATCTTTTCACAGGTAAGTTGATGGATGGAGATGCCATGTGACAGCACTTTTATATTACATGATGCGATCAAATATATAATAGTTCCGGCGGCACTAAAAAATCACGATGGTAAGTTACTTAAACAAAGAAATCGATAAAAATGCCTATAAAAATATATGAATTGTTGATGTGACAAGAAGAGCATTGCTAATAAGCGAAATAAAATAAAAAATGCTAAAAATCAGTGAATGGAAAATGCAGCTAAATTTATTAGTAGCGATTTAAAGAGAGCGACCAATGAAATAATGTTCTTATACGGTGCAACTGTTTATAAATAATTGTGTAAAAATGAGACAGTCATACAATGACGCTATATCTAAATTTAAATAAAATATAAACCAATACTACCTCTACCACGACGATGCGTCTTCGGTGAAACCATACTTTACTTTGTTTAGTTTATTCTGCACACGTTTGTATAATTTGATGCCTACCAAACGGTCGTACAAATTTATTGTTCCGATCTTTCTATTCGTTTTTGTTTTTCCTGTTTCTGTTTCTTCTGTTCATGAAAAAAAGTTTATAATATTTTGTACATTGGTTGAATGAAGATCAAACTGAATAGGGAAACCAGTGTAATACTCTACCGGATGTTGGGGAGGTGTATTTTCTCGGTACGTTCGTAGTGGAGTGAAATAAAAAGTATCCGTTTTGGTACGTGCCTACGAATCTCATTTTTACTCGCGCCATTTGGACACTTGAACATTTGGAGCCATGCGAGACGTGATGACGGTCGTGCTATTTGTGTTTGATGGTGGTGCTAGAACTCACTCTCCACGTCAACTGCAGTTGCTGCTACCGGTTGCCTGAAGGTATGTTGACAGACTCCACCGTCTTGTTGAGGTGGTTTTGTTCTACTTTAGTTCTTGAGAAATTCAATTGGTAACATTTTGGTTACGTTTGATTTTGGTTACCCTTGACGGAGAGGATACGAACACATGTGTTGACCGCTCGGACCAAAACACTTGACATACTCATTAATAGACATACTCCGTAAGTAATGAGGGCGCGCATCGAAAATGGGTTTCTTCTAGCATTATCTTTTCTGTCTGGAATGGTTTATTCTACTAACGCAATACGGAACATTTCGGAAGTTTATTAGTGCTTAGTTTGAATTTAATCATTGTGTGACCATTGATTCTGGAAAGTTGGTGTCAATTAACTTCATCCAGCATTAGTCCTGACAGATGACGATTGCCAGAGCGAATAGCACGAGTACCAAATTGCAATCAATATCGACGCGACCGTCCAGCAATCAATTAACAATTTGAACAGCAACTTTGCCAAGACCAGAAGCAAAAATAACAAAATAGCTCGACAAAACTGTAAGAAATTGTCTAAAGCTGCCTTTTTCCTATAGATAGCGCTGTCCATAGGAAAGATTGCATTTCTATAATAAATGAAAACATTAAAAGCTTTCGAAGAGCTTTACAATTAATGAACTTTCGAAAGGCCATCGAATGAGAAGAACTCACTTTTCCCCCTTCTTTGAAATACCGACTTATCCTTTGGATGAACTTCTCATGAACATGGAGGCGCCTGGTGTTTTCGTATTGTTTATATTGGCGGCAAACGGAATAAGGTTGAGGAATGAAGCTATGATAATGAAGTATTTATTTCTACTCCTTATGAAATATTCCAACACCATCACCAGAAATAATTTATTTTATTAAATTTCATTTAGGATAGCCGCTCGCACCTATTTTCAGCTTATGACTAGAACGAAAAAATAAAATAATGTATCGGTACCCATGCGCATTGTTTAGAAACTTCAAAAGCCTGAATTATGCCAACCTGTTATGATTGTACAGCATTAACTACAAAAGTACAATATGAGGATATGAATTTATGGAATGAATCCTACCGGTAAAGAACTCAACTTGTCCTGTAATCTATAAGGCTTCGCTCTCGTTTGTCGTTTGGCTTATCACGGTGTAGGTATAGTTACGAGAACAGTTAAAGAAAATTGGTACATTGCAATGTGACAAAAGTTGGATCACCGAGCTACAGACGCATTGAAAGAGGTATGGCTTCACGGCAACACGCCGTGTGATAAAAAGTAACGTTTACGACCAGACCTATTTTCAATCTTTCTGAAAGCACTTAGTGTGATTGTTATTGTATTACCGTAGCGTGCGTCGTGGGTCAAACCCATACGCTTAGCACACACACACACACACACACACACACACTGAATGTCGACTCGATTCAAGCTGTTGCATAGAGGATTTTTGCGGAACCAACCAGTTGTCAACTGTCAACAAACTCAAAGCCCGCGCCAAAGCTCTTCAAAGTCGACCATACGAAGTTACATAACCTTCAAGCTGCACCACTTTGATGCCAACGAGTTTTATTCTTAAACATTCCAGGATTGTAAACATTTCACTTGCTGCATTGGTATCGCGACTGTGTCTCACGTGAGATGAAAAAACGAGACTGAGCGCCTTAAAGAGCCAGCTTACCGTTGTGTAATACGGTACAGTACCCTTTTTCACATGGGAGATGGAGTGAAGAATATTTGGAGAAAGAACGAGCCTTCGTCGAGATTAACCTGTTCGGTTGCCGAACGATGCGAACACGTGACTCGAACTCGTAGACCGGATCTGGGTACATGCCATGTAACTCAGCAAGCTGCATATTCGGGTTCGCCAAACGATGATGGTACATGTGCAACAGTGCTTGCTTGTTTACCCCAGTAACTCGTTCAGGGTCAGGGTAAATTTGGTGTAGTAACTCACGGCCGACAGCGAGTGACTTAGGCTGCTCTGTCACGTGAGGCAGGTCCTAGATACAGCAAATGATGCTTTTGAAACTCATATCCCTAAAATGAAATAGCCAAAATTTATTCAACAATAAATACTATGTAGGTAAACAATATTGCTAAATATGTGAAATGATTCTATACGTCTTTTATAACATGACATGGTTCTAGAGCGTATCTAAATATAAAATTTTGTGAAAGCAATCATTACGTTATACAGCGATATCTCCACCCGTCCTTATTTTAGTAGGACACTCACTCAGGACGAGTGGTGTGTGGTCCTATCACTGCTGCGTTTGTGTTGGTGTCAAAACTTTCCAAGCCCTCGGATGGTGCGACTAGACCGGGTTGTCGTGACGGTGTACGTCCCGTGACTAGCCAACCAACCGAAGTCAGTCGAATCTGGAACGTGTCCTGCGTAGCATCTGCAGTGTCTCGGGGCGATTTTTATACGCGGTCGGAATATTTTACACCATAGATTGGCTTTTCTATGACTTTAAATACATCGTAGTGAAATAAAAACTTAGAGTGCATGTTGATGTGTCGAACCGGTTGGTGAGTTGTGAATTGCAAGCCGTTACGATAGTTTAATGTACCCGACCAACTTGAGGAAATGCTTATGAACCAGTGGAAAGCTTCCTGGAAACGGGAAAGAAAAAGTGAATGAAAAAATCCCAGGCACCAAATGACTCCCCTGAGCTACAGTGGCTTCAGCTGGGATGCGGTATAAAATGATAACTAAACAAATTGTAGCCAGACAGAGTGTTACCACCATTAGGAGACACCAGTGTCAGCATTCCAGATGTCTTTATTTGGTCGTACATGGGATTACGGCAGAAGGTGGATAATCGATTGCTAGAAGCCATTATCAACACTTCGATGGTTTCAATGTCGAATGACCGTTGGACGGAGAAAGGATGATCCTTTGGATGAAGTTAGCGTTTCGACGTTAGTATTAACCACTGGTGGCGCACCTTTCATCCTCCATTTCTTCCTAGAAGTAGTTGGCGTCTATAGAAGCTGGTTAACTGTTCGGTGCGTTACAGAAGGCGGTCTTCCCTCACGATGGCTAGTGAAGTGTGCAGTGAAGTGGAGTTATCGTCGATTTATTGCATTTCGAAGTTTATCTGTGTATGTATATACCTTCCCCTGTGAGAGGGCTTGTGAAAAACAGCGCTTTTTCTGTATTACTGTACGTAAATTTTTTTTTTTTTGTTTTTCTTTTATGTCTGTTTAACGAGACACACCACTTCCTAAGTTTTTGTATATTTTTTCATTTTAGTTTTTGAATGGATAGTTTTTTTTTCTGCAGCTTGCGTGTTGCTTCAGAAAGTGTGGGTTGCGTTTCGTAATTCTTTCTTCCTACTGTGGAATAAAAGTGCTGTTTTCTTTAAGTAAGTTTAGGGCTCTGAAGCTATATTGCCATGTTTATTTGGCGAGCAGATTACCCAAACGATTACGCGTCAAAAAAGCGCCCATCCCTATTGTCGTTTACGCTTCTTACATGTAAAGCTTATTTTGACACATTTAATCCGGAGAGATCTCATAATTTTTTGCGTAATTTGAAGCATTCTACCAAACCAACCGAGTCTACCAAACGGGGCCTAATGCATCAGACGAGTTTATTTTAGTTATTTATAGTTGTCATAGTTTTCAGCTCAAATAAACTTCTACCCCATAAAAATGGGATCGGAAATGGATAGGTTTGTTTTATCGATAAAGCGATGCAACCACACGGTGTTGGAAGCTCTGAAAGCTTTATCATGAACGCCAGTTCGACGGTAGCTGTGTGGTCGCTGGGACCTCCAACATTGCATGTTTCAGGTGTCCAAAAACCCAAAGCGAATCTGTCGCAGAGTGCACAAGTTGGTTTATACCGAGCACAAGATT